>PVJC01000838.1:0-108481 GCA_004026665.1 Murina feae | reverse complement strand
TCTTGCTGTTCATCACTTTGAATATTTCTTGCCACTCCCTTCTGGCCTGCAAAGTTTCTGTTGAGAAATCAGCTGACAGTCGTATGGGTGCCCCCTTGTAGGTAACTAACTGCTTTTCTCTTGCAGCTTTTAGGATTCTCTCCTTGTCTTTTGCTCTTGGCATTTTGATTATGATGTGTCTTGGTGTGGTCCTTCTTAGATTCCTTTTGATTGGGGTTCTCTGCGCCTCCTGGACTTGGAAGTCTATTTCTTTCACCAGGTGGGGGAAGTTTTCTGTTATTATTTCTTCAAATAGGTTTTCAATATATTGCTCTTTCTCTTCTTCTGGTACCCCTATAATTCTGATGTTGGTGCGTTTGAAGTTGTCCCAGAGACTCCTTACACTATCTTCATACTTCTTGATTTTTTTCTTTTCTTTTCTTTTCTTTTTTGGCTTTTCCAGCTGGGTGAGTTTTGCTTCTTCATATTTCATATCTTTGACTTGCTTCTTGCGATCCTCTCATCTGCTGTTGGATCTCTGTATGTTATTCTTTATTTCAGTCAGTGTATGCTTGATTTCTAGCTGGTTCTTTTTCATATGCTTGAGGGTTTCACTAAATTTATCGGCAGTCTCTAGAATATTCTTGAAAAGTCTTATAACCGTGGTTTTGAACTCTATATCCAATCGTTTGCGTTCCTCCTTTTCTGTCTTTTGAGATTTGCTTCTTAGTCTCCGCATTCTGGCTTTCTGTGTTAGGTGTCCTATAGGGCCCAGTGGTTCAACCTCCCCAATCACCTGGGGTGGACACTCTTGTTGTATGCCTTTGAAGGCTGGGTGCACAGTCTTGTAGTTATCACTGGGAGGTATCACTGGGAGGAAATGATCTGCGGGCTTTTCTCCTTGTTGTTTGGGTTTGGATCTTTTGGAGTTCTGCCCCGGCTGCAGGCTGGGAGGCACACAGCTTGGGCGGGGTTGTAGGTGGGGTGGGGCGGGGTCTCAGAGTCACAGGGCGGAGCAACCCACAATGGCTGCTTTGCCGCGGCTGAGTCTGCGCGCGCCTTTCAGTCCCCAAATCTCCGCGCCAGTGACTCCTGCGAACGGGACTGGCCGAAAATCGCTAGTCTTCAGCCCCGCTGGCCTGCAGCCCGCGCCGCACTCTTTGCGACCCCGGGAGCCCACAATCTCCTCTCTAGCTGCGAACTCGACTGAGCGCAGCCGCCGCTCCCCTTCACCCGCGCCGCCACGGCTCCGCGCCGCGGCCTCCGTTCCGCGCGTCCCTCGGTACCTTTCAGTTTTGGCGCAGGGAGCTTCCACTCAGTCTCAAAGCACTCCTTCTCTTGCCTTCTGGTTGCAAAGCTCCCCTCCCTTGGTTCTGGAGGATGGCCGTTTATCTGTATAGTTGTAATTAAAAATATAGTTGTGGAGGCTGCGGATTTAGGTCTATACCTCATGCAGCCATCTTGGTTTCTCTCATCCCTTTTTTTTAAAAAAAACTAAATTTTGTTATGCACACATAATCCATCTTTATTGTTTCCTGAATTCACCAAGGGCACTGATTTATGTCCCGTAAAAATTTAATAAGGTTGCAAGATGTATGTCCTTCACTCTGTTAAAATCATTTTGCCTTTACTGAGGTATAATTAACAAATAAAATTGTCAGATAGTTGAAGCGTACATCATGGTGATGTGGTATCTGCACAAGTCGTGAAAGGATTCCCATCACCTAGTTAATTAACACATTCATCACCTCATATAATTATATGCATAAATATATAGAATATATGACTAACATTTATTCATCCGGAGACTCTGAGGACGAACGCAGCCCTCCACAATGAACAGAACTTCACGTTACACATTCTAACAAGGAAATGCAGGGTTTTATTCAAATGGAGAACACCGTGACCTGTTTACGATCTTCCACGTTCTACAAGTCCCGTGTCCTCCTTCCCCGTGGTGATATTAGCTTTCTTTTTAAGGAGTTCTGTATTTTTGTCCTTTTCTAGCTTAGCCTGGAAGGTTCCTTTGCTTCTCTCCTCTGAGTAACCCAACTGTCAAGCGAAACCTACTCCCCCCGCCCTCCGTCCTCAGCACAATTCTCAGAAGGTGCCTTAGATTGTGCTTTCCAATAAAAGACAGCCTGTAATTTTTGTGGAGAACTAGGATTTGGCATTTGCCCAACTTCTTCATTTCATCTTGCGCGTGAGCCTTCAGTACATGGCAGAGTCGTCTTAAAAAATATACATATTTTCAATTTTAAGCTCTTCCCCCAGCCATCGTAGGCCAAGACAGCATTCTGGCTTGTTTGATGTCCATTTACTCTAAGCTTAGTTTGCATTTGTATCATAGTGTATATTATCGTAATAATTGTGATGTGCTCTATATTACTGTACAGATAAACACGGTCTTGTTGTAGCAGGTTAATAGAAGTGCTCTATCAGAGTTTTGGTCTGTCAGAGTGTCAGCTATATTTACATGACTATCTTTTTAAAAATTATTTTAGAGGTGAGGAAGGGAGAGGGAGAGGGAGAGAGGGAGAGAGGGAGAGAGAGAGAGAGAGAGAGACATGGATGTGAGTGAGAAACATCAATCTGTTGGCTCCCATACACACCCCAACCGGGGATTGGACCTGCAGCCTGGGTCTTGGCCCTGACCAGGAATCGAACTGGCGACCCTTAGGTGCACGGGACGTTGCTCAACCAATTGAGCCGCACTGGCCAGGGCGCTGTCTCCATGTGTTAGTCAGTGTTCTCTGCCATAGTCAGGTTCACTCCGGCTGGTGTGCTTTTGTTATGGACACGGTTACAGATGCTCCTGCTGTTCTCTCTGGCTGGCTGGAATGAAAAGGAATGAGTCCAGAGCAGGCGTTGGCTCAGAGCATGTCTGGGTGAGCGCAGAACCCGGGCGGTGACACAGACGCGCAGGAGGAAGGCCCGGAGGGGAGGCCCCAGCACTGGTCCAGGAGAGAGCAGGAAACCTGAGGGCAGCCTGCCGTGTGGCTCCACCCCTCTTCACCCGAAGCCCCGCCCCCAGAACCTCATTTCTCCTTCAGTTCTTCTTTAAAGGCCCCGTCTCCAGGAACAGTCACATTCTGAGGTGCGGGACTTAGGGCTTCTACATGTGCATTTGGGAGGGACACAGGTCAACCCAGAGCCACATGGCCAGGCATTCTGCGTGGCCTGGTGTGGGACCAGGGAAGTGGGATGGCAGCAGAGTTCCGTAAACAATGCTGAGGGCCAGTGTGGCCGGGAGACCGTGGGTCTAGAACAAGCCTGTCAGACTCAAAGGCTAACACGAGCCAAATAAACAAGGCATGTGGCCCGCGGGCTGCGAGTTTGACATGCTTGGTCTAGATGGCCTTTAACATTGCCGAGGCTATGAGTGGCCACAGGTTCTATTCCTCTGAAGCTGTGGGAGTCAGCATCGCTGTTCTTTCTTTGTTATCTTCAACTTTAGGTGATGGCAGAATAGCCACATGAAAAAGTTACCTATTTATTTAGTCTGCAATAAAAATAAAATAATGTCATCTGTAGTAATTATGATTACTTTTGGCAACGTTGTGTTGGAAGAACAAGACTGAGTACATTGGGGAATTATTCTGTCAGCTATGCCATGGCTCTTGTTTTTTTAGGAGAAACTAATTTGTAAAATCAAAGCCTTTTTTCTAGTTACAGATCTTATAACTCCCAGATGGGCTTTTAAAAATTGAATTTATTGGGGATGACGTTGGTTGCTAAAATTATACAGGTTTCAGGGGTACAATTCAGTAACACATCATCTGAATATTACGTTGTGCGTTCACCACCCAAGTCAAGTCTCCTTCCATCTCCATTTATCTCCCTTGACCCTCTCCCACCTGCCCCACCCTTTCCCTCTGGTCATCACCCTGCTGTTGTCTGAGTCTGTGAGTTTTTTCTTCATCTTAACCCCTTCATCTTTCCACGCAGCCCCCCACCCCTGCCCTCTGACAGCTGCCAGTCTGTTCTGCGCCGTATGTGCTTTTGAGCTTATCACTTATTCGCCTTGGCATTTCTGAGTGGTGTCTGGGCTGGGCATTTTCCGCCTCCACGCACACATCAAGCCGGCGATTCCAGGACAGGGGACCCTGTCCTTCACCAGGACGGCTGGGTGCCATCGCCCTGCACACTGTATTGGAGAGTTTTCCTTTCATGGAGTCCAGTGAATGCTCACCTCCCCCATGGCTTCTTCAGAGTCACTGACATTCTGAGTCCCCCATGAATCAGTGCTCTGCCCGCCCTTGGGGGCGCGGGGAGTAATGGGCCATGGGCGGTGCTGTTTTCCCTGGCGCTTCTGGGGGCATGTACATCTGAGGAGGCAATGAGCTGAGGCCGAAAGCATTTCTCCGGGGGAGCGCCCATTATGCATTCCGCTGGCTTGGCCTGTTCGCTTTCTCCTCCCTCAGGAGAGAGGGTCCCCCCCCCCTCCCCTGCTCCCCATCATTGAGTGCGCTTGGCACGATGGTCACGACAAGTCTGGTGGATGCTGTAAACACTCCTTCTCCCAGGCAGGTGATTGAGTGGGAAGGGAGTCCCTGGGCTCCCGCTGGAAGTGTGATGAGAGGGGCCCGGTGCCTGCCACAGCCCCACGCTTCTCCTCAGAAGCCGGCAGTGCTGTCTGAATGGGGCTCTCAGGACTGCAGAGAGAATGGAACATTTTTGGCGCAAGGGATGCAAGCTCAGTTTCCAGTGTGGCTTTCTAGCAGGCGGTTTCTTCCCGCGGCTGGATGGGAGGGGCCGTGGGTGGGCAGCGGCCTGGCCAGCGCCGAGGGCCCTGGGGGAGCAGTCCCGCGCCCTGCCTGTGCGTGGGAACTCACCTGTGGCATTTTTCAGGACCTGAACCTGCACTCTTCACATTGTCAGGGCGCACGGTGAGGACACACTTCCTGGACGCAGTGGGGGGTGGGGGGTGGGGGCTCTTCAAATAGCAGCGGCCTCCACAGCACAGCCCTGGGGGTGGGGAGAGGGAGGGAGGGGCATACACTGTTCTCTCTCTTTGTGAATGAAGATCATCCATGATTGCTGGGATCAGACACCCTTACTTGTGCCCTGGGCCACCCAGCATGGTGCTCTAAAGCTGTGCGTTCTAGTTCCCTTCCTGGGTTATTGAGAATCGCCTTTAAGGATGATTTCTATAACCGAATGAATGAATAGCAAAAGTGGCCTTTGCGTTGATGTTGGTCGTACTTTTCCCAAGAGGGTTAAGAGTTCCCCTTTGTCAAGCTGCCCTTTGCTGGCATTTTATCTATAATGGTGAACGCAACCTCACACGGCGAAGTCGGGAGAGTGCAAGGAACTTGCTAACTGAACCGCGGCCAGCAAGTGACAGAGCCCGAGTGCGCACTCCGTCTGGTCGGTGCAGAGCTGCCTGCTCCGCGGCATCTCCACCAGGGGCTTCGTCACAGGGAGCTACTATCTGGTCTCGTGCCCCAGGTTCTGGGAGAGTTGGGTTGTTGAGTCTGACCTTGTGTGTGAATGTCAAGGGCATTGGAAAGGCCAGGATTTCCTGCTGCTCCGCGGTCTGTACCACGCGGACAGCATAATGCCGCTCCAATTATATGTAATAAGAAAATAGTTTATGTTAAATGAACCAAGATGGGTAGAATCTCTGTGGTCAGTTTATATAGGATGTTGGACATGGTCATATGCTTAAACCATGATGGAAAATAGAAGAAATAATTCAAAAGAAAAAAATAACAGAAATAATAGTCGACATTGAACACTGAACTTCGTGCTGGGTACCGTTCTAAGGTCTTAGCATGTTTTAACTCCCTTTCCTCCCGGGGACTGTGAGGTGTGTGGGTGTAACCACTTTAGAAATCACCAGTGGTTTTAGCAGGGAGCTTCCATAACTTGCTGAGTGGTCAGGGCCCACGGAAATGGGCTCTGCGATTTCAGTGGGGGTGATGGAGTGGCAGAGGTGGTCAGGTGTCTGTGACAGGCAGCAACAGTAGAGTCACAATCAGAATCATATGATCGGCAAGTGTATTTGGGGGGGCCGCATTGGTTATGGGGTCCCTGGGTTTGAAATAGACAGGTAGCCTTCGACTGGAGAAGCAAGGGTTACAAATAGATTCATTAATGCAGCGCTGGCACCGGCTGGAAGGGGGCTGGGCGGGGCTCTGAAGACCTGGAGGTGGGACATCCTCCCAGGTGGGGGGGGGGGTGAGGTGGTTGAACAGTCTGCCTCGTGCCCGGTCTCCTTAGAAGGACAGGTGCTTGAGGGACACACTTCCCAGGGTTCATGGGCGATGCTGCACCTTAGCTCAACCGTCCAAGGAGCTTGGAATGAACAGACAAATGGTTCACGAGAAGGCGGTTCTGAGAGGGAAATCCAGGGTATTCTCTCAGAGTAGGTGGTGTGAGGACATCTGAACATCCGGCAAATACGCCCCATTGCAGAAGAGCCTCATGATGGGCAGGTATCTGTGACGGCCGTTTGTCTGCAGCTTTCTCCCAGCCTCGCCGGTGCGTTCTCCACGAGACATAAATAAAGTGGTCCTGCAGGCAGGCCGGCCGCATCCCCTCGGGTCTCCTTGGCTGGAACGCTCAGCTTTCTTGCAGCAGAAAAAAAACACCTTTGCTCCTAGGAGCTGATTGTTGAATATTTAGGAATTTTGTATGAACTAATTTCCTTTACTTCCCTCTAGGGTTTCCTAGCTGTTTACCTATTTAACTTTACGGTGCTGCTCTGTGAGGATGGTTGCCTGCTTGGTTTCATCCTCTTGATGTAGGTGCTGGGGTGAGGCTGGCTGGCTCTGGACTTAGGGCAGATGGGTAACCAGTGGCTTGTTAGACAGCCCCCCTTTCGGGGGGGCACATTTTATAAAAAGAATAGCTGCGTTCTGTTAGGTGTAAGCATTGGTTGTGGTGGGTGTTAACGCTCGAGCGTGCAGGCTGGGAATGCGGAGCCTGATGCTGGGCAGAGACCACAGCGAGCCTTTGCCATGTTTGTGGCCTTCCTTGCACCCTCTGAGCAGCCTCTCATCTCCGGACACATCACTCTGAGGCAGAAGACGGAAGTGCTCTCCTCCTTCCCAGCAGAGCTCAATGCAGGGTGCAGAGAACCCAGTGGGGCTCAGCGCAGAAGACAGTGACACACACATACACACACACTCATACACAATATATACACACACTCATGCACACAGACTCATACACACACACTCATACACAATACATACACACACTCATGCACACACACACTCATACACAATACATACACACACTCATACACACACATACATGCACACACACAGACTCATACACACTCACACACACTCATACACACTCATACGCATACATGCACACACTCATACATACACACTCATACACACACACACACTCACACTCATACACACACACACTGTATAGCAGGCACAGTTTCATGCTTGGTGACTGTAACCTCCTTTCTGGCTGAGTAGTGTGCAGGCCAGCTGTCTTCGCCTTCTTTGGGGTTTTCTGACGGACTTCATGACCCTTGATGTATAACCTCGGACAGAATGGGCTCTGTTGCTTACAACTAAAAGCAATTCCTGGAATGTGGATATTTGAAATAACCAGAGAGAGGAATGCGGGCAAGAATCCGCTCAGCCAGCTTGGAAGAGACTTATTTTTATAAGGCAGCCTATTCAGTGTTGAAAAGATTGAGCAATCTCACCAAAGTCCTGACCCACCGGACCAGACTCTGTCTTCAGCTAAGCAAATCTCATACACAAAATCTCAATTTACAAACAGATAGAAATATTAAAGGATCTTCTTTTTTTTAATTTACCAAAGTATTTACCAAGTTAAAGGATTTCCTGCATAGTTTACCTAATTGGCCAATTCCCCATTTGTTTACAACATCCCATCTTTAAAGAATTCTTCAAGGCCATATCTGCCACGTAGATGGAGACTGGCCTTTATTTAAGTCTGAGAATTTAAATGCCTGGCCGGGACGTTGTAAAATCACTAGTCTCCAAGGCTCAGCAAAGGACTCCAACCAGCCCTTTCAAACTTGGAATGCCTTTTTAATAACAGCATTATGAAGAATGTGTCCTCCGGAGGAATACGTTTATGGCGGAGGGTTCTTAAGAGAAGACCATAAAATACATAGCGAACAAAAAAAAAAAAAATTCAATAGTACAAAACAGCGTGCCATTCAGTTCCTAAGTGTTTTTGTGTCAACGTGCCTAGCTAGCTATTGATGTTGTGCGGCCACTCTCATCCAATTTGTAACAGTTCTTTGTGTTCCATCGAAAAATTTAAAATTTTTTCTTTTAGGGCCTCTGATACTATATAGGTGTCATTTACAGAAATGGCAGGCAATGACTGCCTGCATTAGAGGTGCGTGTGTGTGGGGGAGGTACTGTATGGCATCTTACTATAAACACCCCCGAATTCCACTGGGTTCGCAAGCGCATGGCTGATATGAAACACCTATTAGACATCTAGGAGCATCCTAAAAAGACCATCCCTGGCGGGTGGTGCTCAGCCTGGGCCTCAATTCCCTCCCTGGCAAGGATTAGACTCAGCCTTTGAGCTGTTTCCTTTCCTATGAGAGAGCCATGGCAGAACTTGGCCACTGATACGTAAACGCAGAGATTTCACAGGTAAACAAAAGATCACCTTATCCTGCTACCTGGACAGCGGGGAACCCTGAGGGCCAGCCACCTCTCTGCCAGCTCTCCTGAGTGGCACTGATTCTGATTATGGAACACGCTCTGCTCTTTCAGCTGTGTCTTCCAAGCGGGGGCTGGGTGTTTTGCAGCCACAGAGTTCTTGTGTCACAAATCGGAGGATTGCGCGAAGCACTGGCCCAAGGCGTGCGGGCTGCACTTTGGTAGAGCTTTACCGTGTTAGACCAGCAACAGCAAGCAGCTTATTCACCGTATTTCAGTGTTAGTATTCGAGATGCCACTCAAGCCATCCAAATTCTGACCCCGAGAACACCTCTTCTCGGTTAATAATGTCTGAAATGGCTTTACGTAATGAGCTGCCTGAAAATAGCTAAGGTTAGTGGGGACGTGTGGAGGAGGAGTTGAAGCACCAACACTGGGTCTCATGGGGGAGGAGACTTTGGAATTGACCTTGTCAAGTGTGTTTAGTCTGATTTTGACGCTAGCACAAGCTGAATGTGCTGCTCAGTGCTTTTGTCTTCATGCTGCCTGAGCTGACCCAAGAGCAAGCTACATCAAACCCGAAGGTTGCATACTGGTTCCTCCTTAAAATCTCCGTCTAGTTCACCTCCCCAGCTTCTGTGCACCCCTCAGAACACACCTGCCAGCTGTACATCCTGTGGTGCCCCGACCCCGTTAAAGTGCCCCTCCTTTGGGCCCCTGTGGAACCCTGTGTATAGCCTTATCATTGCATTACATGTTGCAGTTGACCCTGGAACGGTTAGGGGTTAGCACCCTCAACCCCCCACATTGTGGAAACTCTACATAGAACTTTTGACTCCCCCCAGCCCCGCCACATTAACTACTAATTGCCTACTGTTGACCAGAAGCTTTATCACTAACATAGTTGGTTAACACATAGTTTGTATGTTATGTGTATTATATACTGTATTCTTTAAAAAATGTATATATATATTGATTTCAGAGAGGAGGACAGAGGGGGAGAGAGAAACATCAATGATGAGAGAGAATTATTGATTGGCTGCCTCCTGCACACCCCACACTGGGGATTGAGCCCAAAACCCAGGCATGCGCCCTGACCGGGAATTGAACTGCAACTCTTGATTCATAGGTCAACACTCAGCCACTGAGCCATGCCAGCTGGGCTATGGACTGTATTCTTACAATAAAGTGAGCTGGAGAATATGAACTGTTATAAAAATCTTAAGGGAAAATACACTTACAGTATTTATTGGCAAAGTCTGCATCTAAGTGGCCCTGCGCAGTGCAGACCCGCATTGTGCAAGGGTCAGCAGTTTAGATGTGCTCATGCGTCCACCTTGCCTGGGCCCCTTCCTCGTCACTATTTCTGAACCATATCTGAGTCATGGGAGGCGCTCAGTAAATGTTTATCCAGGCAAATTAAATTTGTCTTATTACTTATCTTTCTCTGGTCTGTTTAAGCATCTAATTTTTCTCATCCTGTTTTTTTTTTTTTTTAAATGACACTAAAAACATTCTTTGAATTTATTTTCCTACTCTAGTTGACATTACAGTGTCATTGCTGGTTGTTGATTGGTCTGTTATGGGGACTCTGCCTTACTATATGCATCTCGCTGTCTATATAAACCTCCTGCCTGCTCGTCCCTTCCTCTGTGTGATGGCCTCCGTTCCAGTAGGCATTCCTGGACCAGAGGAAGAATGTGGGAAAGTTTTCTTTAATGAGAAACAGGAGTCGAGATGTTTCGAGGAGCCAGCTGGTGTGTGTGCGGGTGCTCGTGGCCTGTCCCTTTCGGGTCCTCACAGGCATGCCGAGGTTCTACCTGGGATGGAGTCACAAGGCGGGGCTTACAGAAAGCCCTTTGACCTTAGGGAGCTTCTGCTTCTGACCTTAGGGTCATACGGTTCTGGTTTCAACTAGTGTGAGAATAAAGACTGAACAATTGACATAAGGGGTTCAGGTTTTCCATATTTTGTCAGCCCGAGTTCCCGGTTACACTAGAACCAGGTCTGAGTGAAAGAGAGCTTCTGATTTTGAAACCATCACTGTTATGGTCATTTTCAGACACACGTAGCTCCCACTCAGTCTGCAATGTAATGTCTACAGTCTTTATAAAAACTGCCTGATAAACAGATTTTTAAAGTTTAATTTTGTGATATCTTCTCCCCCAATCACCTCATCTGACCTAATTTGCCTAAATGGTACTAGGCCCTCAGAGACATTGGACCTGAATCATGAGCAGTTAGTTCAATAGCCCTTGATGGTGAGCTGATGAATTTTTCATGCACACAATGGACTGCAAATTTAAGCAAACTCCAACTGAATGGCCGTTCCGACTCCTCAAGTGACAGCGAAATAAAGGGTGTTGCAATATTGCGCATTCGAAATGTAACACTCTAGGAGTGTAGGAATAATGCCAGTTTGTGCCATGGATCCACACCAGTATTTTACCTTGGAGAACACCTCCTCCCATTCTCTTCTCAACTCTCTTGCTCACATTTGGCAATTTAACTGAATTGTGGGTGCTAATCAATAGATGCCTTGTATCCATGTCCTTTGGGCTCTAACTTTGTAGTCTCCACCCACTCTGACTCCAAGATGGACTTGGACTTACTTTGGCCCTCATGGTTGTAGAGAAGTGATGGTACGCCCACATGTCCAATAGGAAGACAGTGCTTAGACACATATGGTATGGCCACCACAGGATAGTATTCAGAGAATGAATGACACATAATGTGAAAAAGTGAATGCATTATAGAAACATATCATTAAAAGAAAATAAAAAAAATCACAAAGAACACACAGGATTATATCATTTTAATAAAACTCCAGAATAAGGAGTCTAACGTATACATTGTTAAGAGCCTAGATGTGTGATGAAAGCTGTTCTTTAAAAAGCAGCGAAGTGATAGAAGAGACTCACTCAGTAGAGCTGGAAACAGACATTGGGGTTTTGAAAGAAGCCAAGAGTTTAAAGATATGTTCCAGTTGGTACATGCACACACACACACACACACACACACACACTGAGAGAAAGAGACAAGCAAGCAGTATCTGTGATAATAAAAGAGTAATATGCTAATTAGAACGGATGTCCTTCTAGAGGAAGGGAAGCCCAGGTCCCAGGTGCCTGGGGGAAGCAGAGGGCAGGAAGGTCTACGCTTGCATGAATTTCGTGCATTGGGTCTCTAGTAATAGTATAAAAGCATGGCTTTGTCTGACACATGTGCTGCACGTGGTCTGGCCCTACCACTCGGGACACAAGCAAAGGCACATGTGATACATGTGGGAATAAATCATTACAGGAGATCAAGTTAAACAACAAACGAATGGGTGCATTACCTGAAGACGTCATACTAGGCGCCCTCTCTACTTCACTGCACTGAGGAGCCCAGGAGTTTTTAAGGGCAGTTATGCTTTTTCATTCCCAAATTCGTGTGTTATTTTTCTGGCCAAGGACTAGGACTGCCATTTCTCCTTCTGTACTCCAGAAGAATAATTTGATGGCAAATGATTTTAAGTCAAAATAAGAACATTCCTACCCTGTGATCACTACCCAGTGGACTGGGAAACAAACCCTTCTCTTTTATGGAGAAGGCGTTGCTGGCGCCCCCTAGTGGCCCGGAGGCACCACAGGCAGCGCTGCGATCCCACACACTCAGTTTTTATACAATTAACATCCTCAGCACTGTCAGGCGGGAGGAGGAGCACTTTTAGACTCAGCTTCCCAGCTTGAGGGTTGACATCTTTCTCAGATTGATCCCCATCCTTTCTTTCTCCCCGGGGCACAGTTTTCTCCACCCAGGAGACTCGGTTCATTCTCACCGGCGCTCTCGGCCAGGGGAGGGAAATGTGATAGCAGCAGTTACACCATCTTATCAGTTAATAAGTTAATAAGTGCCTGTGTTTCCTGGAATTTAAACGTAATCATTGTACATGGGCGTTTTCTTCAACGTTACGTAACACCAACCTTGAACCAAGCGTGTGCGGGAGAGGTCTGCGTGGCCCACGGTCCAGGCTGGGGCCGCGGCCCTGGGAGACCGAGCTCAGTGGTGTTTTGACTCCAGATGAGTCACATGAGGCCCAGAGAGGTGACCGATTAGGCCCAGGCAACTGTCGGACGCAGGGAGTGTTAGCATTAGAATCCTGCTCTCTCCACACGCTGGCCAATGTTCCCGCTGAGGGTGAGGGGTCCCAGGCTCGCCTGTGCTGGGATGCGGGGGGTAGGGGAGTGGTGGGGGGAGGGAAAGGGAGGAGGGAGGGGCTCTCGGACACTGGGCTCTGCTTCCAGGACTTAGTGGCTCCTGGGCCTCGTGGGACCTCTTGATTCCATCCCTGGCCAGGCTCTCGGGTGGCTGCGGTGCCAGGACATCCTCCTGCTTGTTTGGTTAGAACATGCGAAGGAAGCCTGTCTAGACCCGGGGTTGAGGTCCTGACGGCTTTCCTCGTCTCTGATGCTCACACAGGGATTGACTGCTGGGGCAGGTGGGCGTGGAAGAGGACATAGAGGAGATAATGGGGTGGACAAAGATCAAAAAATGGAAAAAAAGGAACACAAAAATAAATAAACTACAACTTGGAACTTCCCTCCCTTGGAGTAAACATGGATATTAGGACACTTACGAACATGGGGGAACAGCCCCATCTTCAGAGGTCCTTGTTCGCCATGTGGGGGGCTTTCCCCCTTTACTCTGGCCACTGTGCCCCTCACTGCTCGTCCTGCTTGGCCCGGCAGCCCCCTGCCTCTGTCTGGTGTCTGGAGGGGAGCTTTACGTTCTTCCGTGTATTCCTACTTGAGGGAGGAGCTCGCTCTATCCTCTGGGATAAACTACAAGCTTGTTTCCCTCTGCTTATCATGTTAATATTTGATGGCATTTACTTTTTAAATGACTTTCACAGTTGACCCAAAGGAGGCTTTCCAGTGCGAATGCGACGGAATGGAAGGTGAAAACCGACAACTTGGGCCCCAGCCAGACTGCCTCAGAGTCGAACCTGAGCCAACCAAGACGCGATTCACTTATTCATTCATTTGATTGAATTGTTTGCGGTAATTGATGAAACCAATATTTTCCAATTCCCGGTGGCGGCTATGGGCACTGGTCTGGGCTTACCACTTAGTAGGAAGAGTGAGGAGATGCTGTGAAGTCAACACTGGAGAAGGTCAGCTGTCGGTGGAAACGCGTTGTGAGAAGGAAGGAGCGGAACACCGTCCCCGTTTCTGACACACAGTGAGCGAAAGGCGTCCTTTTGCCTGCACACATAAAGGACCCTCCTCCAGATGTGCCCGCAGCCCCAGGAAAGGAGGGGCCCCGTTGCTTGGGAAGGGGGTGAGATATGGAACCGGCAGCAGCAGGGGAAGGTGGACTCCACGCTCCCGTGAGCTGTAGGCTGTGCGAGGCAGACCTTTGCGATCCAAATCTGAAAGACAGCATTCGGAAGGCCATCCTGGTCACAGTTGCTGTCTAGTAACCCATGAAGGGGCCATGCAAAGGTTACAGAATTTGTGCAGGAGAATAAAATATTCAAGGTCTATGAAGGGATGTTGGTGTATGCCCCCCATAGGGGGAGGGGTAACACATCAAGATTCTCTTTGTTTGCCCTGACGGGTTTGGCTCAGTGGATAGAGCGTCGGCCTGCAGACTCAAGGGTCCCAGGTTCTGTTCCGGTCAAGGGCATGTACTTTGGTTGTGGACACAACCCCGGTGTGGGGTGTGCAGGAGGCAGCTGATCGATGTTTCTCTCTCATCGATGTTTCTAACTCTCTATCCCTCTCTCTTCCTCTCTGTAAAAAATCAATAAAATATGTTAAAAAAAAGATTCTCTTTGTTAGTTGAAACCTTCCCATTTTAGAATCTGAGACAGGAACCGCTGTCCATGGGGAAGGGACAGATTTCCTTGCCAATGTGTCCCAGAAACCACAAGGCTAAGAGCAGAGGGAAGAGGCAGCAGAGGAAAAGGGTGAGGGAAGGCCCTGGGAGGCCGGAGGGCGCAGAGAGGCCCTGCGGGATTTGCTGCCTGATCGCCCGGGAGGAGGTGGGAGGTCTGAGCAGACGAGGCGAGGGAGAGTTCTCCGAGAGGAAGGTATTGCACGTGGAAAACATTGATTGAGCCATTACTGTGGGGAAAATGTGTTCACAGTGGAGAGGACATAGATAAGCACACACTACAACTAGTCAGGGATACAGCCTACACGCAAGATGAGAGGTAGTAACTAAAGATAATAGTAAGCGATAGAGTAAAGGAGATGGTAAGGGGATTTCTGTTTAAGGTTATATGGGGTGGTTACACTCAGCTAATATGTGGGTGGGTTCACTAGTCTATCTACACCACATTCTCATGGGTTCTTCCATGATGAAGTGCATGGGCAACTACCACTAAAAATGCAATTAGAAGACAGATGCTCTCATAAAGTGCTAATAGCCAAAGTGAGTGGGATCTTATTATTACAGCATATATGCACTTAAATATTATATTGCATTGGGCTCACCATTCCGTCAGGATCTGCAAGCTCAGACAAGACGCATTTTAACTTAATATTGAAAACGGTCATTAACGCCTAGAGACGATGAGGAAGATAAAACATTTTCATAGAGTACAAATGGCAGAAGATACAAAGAAAGACTGCTAGGGTGGGTGAGTGAGCTGCCCATGGGAATTAGATAAATCTGTGCGTCAAACGACCGGAGACAAACAGGAATATGTCAGATCATTTCTGCTTGTGACCCATATAGCGGGCGACTGATTAAAAGCTGTCGCTCTCGGTAGATAAGTTCGTCTACCAAAGCAATCATCTTACCCGTAGTTATGAATGAGCAGAAGCCTTACCCTAATGGCTACAAAAATCAGTTAAACAATTTGTTTGATGTTCTCCAAGCTCCTCGAAAGTCTAGTTCTGTCTCAGATTCCATTGCTCTCTGCTTACATAAATTACTTTTCCTAAAGATGTCTGTGAACCCTTCCGTTAAGCCTCTGTGAGAAGGACTGAACCCGGCTGACATCGACAGCACTGGGAAGCCTGAGTGGCGTCTTCTGGAGTCCAGGGCGCCCTGATGCCAGACTCTGACCTTTATCTTATGGGGGCACCAGTGCCACCGGGAGGTATTGCCATGGGGCCTTGTACCCACTTTCTCACGAGGGACTCATAGGTGTTACCATCAGGTGCATATCGCCTTCTCCATGCCTCTTGGTCTTAAGATATTGAACATGGACCACTAGCTCCCTCCTTTTCATTAGCCCTGATGGGCCCCATCTGCACTCATTCCAGCTCAGTTTCTGTGCCCTGACTGGGAACTGGTGTACGGGATGATGCTGCAGCCAGCCGAGCCTCCTGGCTGGGGCAACACGATTAGATTTTAAACAGGGTGTTCTCTTACATCTCAAAAAGAAGACCGAGCAAGCTTGAAAGCAACACAAAACATTCATTTAGGACAAGAGAGATATACTTCTTCACCTTTGGAGACCAAGGACCCCCCGCCCACACCCTGGACGTCCCACGTCCCACCTGTGTCCACCCCAGGACGTCAGTAAAGCTCTCTGAAGCTCATTTTCTACATCTGATCATGAGAAGAAAAGAGCATACTGTGAGGCCTGCAAGTAAGGTTTGAATTTAAGCACTTCCTTGACACCTGGTGAAACTGGAAGGGCCTCAAAGACCATAGCTTCAAATGTCCCCCCTGCTCTGCTCCCACAGATGAGCTCCCCTAGCTAAGCCTGCTTCCTCGTCCAGTGGCCACATGTCATTTCTGCTGATTCCTGTGGCTTTAGTTCCTTGCCAGTCTGCAGGATTATTCAAACAAGTCAACCCCATCCTCCCACGGGAACCAGGGTGCACCCTGCCCTCCTGATACTACAACACCTGTGTCCCATGGCCCCTAGATCACTCTGTTCCTGAGTGCAACCCCATGTGGCCTTGTATGGCATGTGGAATCCTCCACCTCCCCACCTCCCCATCTGGCCATGAAGATATGGGACCAATACACTGCTGTCCGTCTCATCTACCAAATATTGGGTGTTACGTGTTCAGCCGTCCCCATAACCTTTGGACGGAAATCCCTTCCTTGCCGAGGGTTGAAAAGGAGGCAGTTAAATATCTATTTCGTAGCATTTTTATGCAGTTAGACCTTGTCTGAAGTCTGCTAACCTCTTAGCAAAGAACCTGGACAAGCTCTGTAAGTGGTAGCCATGATCACTATCATGACTACAGTATCATTGTCCTCGTGGGTTTAAATCGCCATGCTCTACCCTTGGCACACGCTGAAATGGTAGTTTTTCTAACGACCTAAGCAACTGTGTTCCCGAAAACGGAGGAGGCAGCTGCTTCTGAAGACACACTAGGTGAGCAGTGTGCGCTCTGGAGCGTTACTGGTATGTAGACTAGTTAGTAATTTTCCACATCCAAATCCGGAGGAAATTGTCCAGCAAAAATATCTCCTACTATAGAGGAGGTAGAGAGAAGATGTTTGTCAGAGAAATGACAATCCTCCCTTGCTGAATGCAAGGTGTGGCCAAGGAGCTAGGCATCCTCGACTTGTGCAAAGAAATAAATGATTCCCAACGCGGGCGGCGGAATCCTTCTAAGGAATGCAGCCAAGTCCAACGTCAGTTGTGCGCAGGAAGGGAAGTGGAGTGTTTGGGGGAGGGTGATTCTTTGTGGCCTTCATTAACGGGTCAGCAGCAGCATTTTGTCAGAAGAGAACGACAGGCTGGCTTTAAACGCAAGTGCCACTCCTGGACCAAAACTCAGAAAACGAACTTCAAAGGCCAAGCATTGAAAACACCTAAAAGGACGAGGCAAACATCAGGGGCCCATCTGCTGCTGGAATGCTTACGAAGGACGCTGTCTTAAGCACCGAACGCAATTGGTAAAGAAACTGTTGGTGATTATGGAGCGGCCAGCAGAGTGTCTCAGAGCCCCAGCGTCTGCGGGTGTGTGCTGACCGCCACACTCCTGCTGTCCTGTTTATTGCGGGAGAGCTCTTGGCGGAATACCCCTGCGAGCATGCTGTGCCGCCAGCCCTGTCCCTTGCAGACTGCGGATCGGCTGCTCTCTCACACTGCAAACTCCGCTTCTCATCCCATCCCAGCAGCCACGTGTGATGCCAGCCTGCCCCCTGTCAGCAGAGGCGCTCCGCAGGGGCAGCCCTTCTGGATTTGCTCCGATGGAGGAACATTTTGGGAAAATGGCAGATGGAGCAAGATCAGTTTCTGACACGGCACAGGTAGTTTGCTGTCTTTGGATGCCGAGACCAGAATGATCGTTCTGCAGAAACAGGATAGGCGTCCTGGGACTAGAACTGACAAGCCATTGCTTCCTCTTTAGAGCAGTGTTTTGCTTTTTTTTTTTTCCTGCCTCAATGACCTGAGAAAGTATGAGCTGAACTTTTAGGTTCAAAAGCTCATCCCTCTGAAACACACACACACACACACACACACACACACAGCAGTTAACGATTAGACAGGTTAGGAAAATAATGCTGACACAGCCCCAGACTCTCTCCTACACTCCACCCTCACCTACCCAGTGGCCAACCAACTACCCATCAGTTATCTCCTCACGGCGAACGCGTCTGCCTCCCAAGGGCCATGCCAGGAGCCCGAGGATGTCGGCATGTCTAAAACAGCCCTCCCCCGCCCTTCCCTCCTCTGCTTCCCTGGCTTCCCAGGAAGAAGCGCTGCCACTGACCCAGTAGTTGCATCCTGACATCTTGACTCTCCCATTTGCAACTCCTGCCCCCTCCCCACTGCTTCCCCACCACACCTCCAAGCGCATCCCCCATCTTTTTAGTCTGTCCCCCATCGTTTTCACAGATTCATGCGCATTGACCCCAGTCGTCTCCACCCCGGGCCTTGTCTCCCTCCACTCGCTTCTGGATTGACACGACTCTCCCAGCAGAAGTCTCTCCCTTCTGTCTGCGCCACTGCAGCGCCGTCTCCCAGTGAAAGCGAAATCACGGGTGAATAGTTTGTCCATTCTGGCCACGCCCCTCTTGGATCTAAAAACCTTCCATTTGCTTTCCATTGCTCCACAACAGATTCCAACTCTTTAAGAGATCCGTATTTCCTTTCTTCCTGTGCGCGTTGTGCTGAAGCTGCTGGTCCTGACAAACACACCTTGTTTCACTTTCTGAAATACGTGCTGCCTTCACTCAGCCGTTTCTCTACCGGGAACAGCCCGCTACCTCCTCCCCCACCCCTGTTGACCTGAGCAGCTCTTACCTTAGTCCTTTTTCCTGCCTCCTGCTCCATCAGCGACCAGACCAGTGAAGGCACCGCCAAAGCTCCCTGGCGTTCCATGATTACAGCGCTGATGTGGCTTGTTGGGACTGGTTGGTCCTCAGCCTCACCGTTAGTCCTGGGCTCCAACGCAGTGTGGTTCACTGTTCCATCTTCAGCTCACCCCCATCCCAGCCCCTTTCGAGTGACACCACCGAGGCGCCTCACAAGTGTCGGTGGGCTGAAGCTCTGTCTATTCGGGCAGGTAGCCACGTGCATGGTCGCCTCTAATGCTCACAGCACCTCTGTGGGACCAGGTGTTCCCTGTGCAGAAATTGGGTGTTGTACAATCCCACCCCTGGCCCACCCACCAGTTTCACCAGAGGGTGGGGCTCAGAGAAGGATGGGGTTTGCCTAAGGGGCCACAGAATAGGGCCAGCGGCGGGGCAGGGATAAAAATTCGACCTGCAGTTTTCTGCCCGAGGCTACACATTCAGGTTACACGCACACTTTTTTCCATGAGCGCAGAGCGGTAGGTGGAGATGACAGAGAGGCTGATAAAGAAAGAGAAAAGTTGGGTACAAGGGAGGTCACGTGGGACAGTAAGAGGAAGAGACGCCCAGGGTGTCTGCTTACTTTCCCGGATGCAGAGCCCAGCCTCCATCCGGAAGGCGGGGACCCTCTCGTGGTCACGCGTGACAGTGACTCCGCACCTGCCTCCTTCCTGCCCCTGCTCCTCGAGGTCCCCTGCTCTCAGGGGAAGGCAGGTGAGGCAGGTTCCTCACTCATCTACCAGGCGCGATGCAGGGGAACCTCTGACAGGTGAATGACCTGCTCTCCACGGCCTTGCTGCCAGCCTTCCATCTCCGTTGGACCAGCTGAGTGAAAACCTGTTGGCTTTAATTTCTTACTGTCTTTGCCCCCAGGGACCCCAAACGTGGACTTGGGGGAAGGATATTAGAAGAGCTCATTTGCCCCCTGCTACGGAGGCCTGCGAGGAGTCGTGCCCGCACAGCGCTGGCTCTGGGTGGAGGTCTTGGCAGTTACCAGGGGAGCACTTTGTGTTTGGCAGACACAGCCCCGGATTTACTGCTCAAATGTGTGCCGCCCGTGACGCCCAGGGAAGGCTCGGAACGGCGCGTTTCCTTACTTTTCATTCCGTAACATTGTGTTCGAGTTTATGAATTTCTGGAAATGTGCTAGACAGAGAATGATGTAAAAGGAGAACGTTGTCAACATGAAAACTTTTGTGTTGTTTTGTGTGTGGCGATCTCACTAATTGGGAAAGGAGAGCAGAGCCATCTGAAGAATTTTAGAATAAATCATCATTAACCACACATGACATGTTGTACAACAACCCCATCCTGATGCACAATTAGTCACCTAATTAGGTTTAAAGCTCATTTAAACAGACGGCTCCCATCTCTGGCCCACCCACTTATTTTTACTGCTCCCGCTCACACACGGAGAACCATGTAAGGCTCATGGTACACAGCTTGGGGCCCACACACGGATGCCTGTGGGATGGACGGACACGTGACTTGCTTGGGTTGAGACCCGCGTTCATAGCCACTGCACATGCTCTGAGCAGTGTTCATCGGGAAAAGTGTCTTTCTGTGGAGTTTCTCACCTACAGAATATGAATCAGGAATGAACAGATGACACCACCATGAACACTACCTTCTGGGGAGGCGTGGCTACAGGGTCCCGTGTAATGAGTTTCCGATTTCGTTGGGACTGAGGCACACACACTTTTCCACTTTTTTTGTTAATTCCTACCTGAAGATATGTTTCCATTGATTTTTAGAGAGAGTGGAAGGGAGAAACATCGATGTGAGAGAGACACATCGATGGGTTGCCTCCCCCACACATGCCTCGACAAACCAGGGCTGAGGATGGAGCCTGCAACCTAGGTACGTGCCCGCAACTGGAATCCAACCTGCAGCCCTTCCGTCTGCAGGCCGACGCTCTGTCCACTGAGCCAGACCAGCCAGGGCACTTCCCCACACTTTTAGCATCCTTTCAGCTGGGGTGTGCCTCCCAATGGTGGTGGCCATCGTTTGTCCCAGCGTTCTAATTCCGTGGTGACGCATGCAATCATGGCGCACCCTGTGCCCAGTGGCATGCAGATGCCATGGACTGTGACCTATTGCTCCGCTGGCAGTGGTAAGTGGAGCTTCTCCGAGTCCTCATGTACCTGAATAAGCTTCCTTATTAGACCCCCTGCTCATGCTTTTATTTCTTCATCTCAGCTCGTGGAATTCACAGCAAAGGAAAGGGAGACACGGACACTGCCCTCTCACCGCCATGTAGGGGGAATGGCCATGTCAGGGGAACAGCCATGTAGGGGGATAGATAGGTTGAGTATGTTACGGTGCAGAACCACGTGGCGAGTGCTGGGCTGGGGGGTAAATGCCAGGCACGTGCGGAGCAGCAGGAGCACTGCGTGTTTGGTCCAGCCCGCCTCTTGTGTCCCTTTGTAACGAGTCACGAGACGTCCTCACTCATGACGACAGTTCACAGAGAAGGGCTGTTTGCTTGTCTGTGTGGGTTCGGGTTTTCTGAGGGAGGAGGATGTTCATTGCACTGACAGTGCCTCTCAGACTTCACTGCATAGGGCCACGGGGGCGTTGATCAGCGATGCAGACTCCTGTGGCCCGAGACCCGGGGATGCGCAGGTGGGGGCCCAGGGGCTGGTTTCTCACCATCTGCCCCTCCCCCCAGGGGCAGGTAATCCTCACGTTAGAATGGTCTTCTGTCGTCCGCACGTTGGGAGCCAGTTATACTCATAATAAAAATTAATATGACACTTCACTTGCAACTGTTTAAATATCTCAAGTCTGATACACTTGAGTAGGATGCTCAGATGGCAGGCAGTGGATTTATCCCACTTGCTTACAACAGTTTTACTTTTATTTGGCAACCAAGAAAACAATATTTTAACAAGTCCCCGGAAGTGCTCTGTGCTTGAGCCGCGGTTTGGTCAGCTTCTCTCTGCTTTTCTGCACTGAGGAGGAGGTGGCATGGAAGGGAGGCCCCAGTAGGAGGAGCTAATCTTGGGGGTAAGGAGAGGCAGAAAAGAAGGGGAGGGGTTGTGTGGAGCCGCACAGCTGCCTTTCCCATCTGCCACATGCCAACCCAGTTCTGTGGCACTCACTGCCGTGTGAGCCGACTGTGCTGTGTGTGTGTGTGTGTGTGTGTGTGTGTTGCGGGGGGGGGGGGAGTGTGTGGCATCTTGAGTAATGAGGGACAAATCCACTAGCAGTTAGGCCCTGGATGTGAGCAGGTGCCCTGAATTCCAGCGGCCGGCTCGCTGGGAATTGGACTGTCTTTCATCTACGGTCGGGATTCAACCATCGTTATCTCCTGTGGCCACAGAGGAGCCACGGTAGACTTGTGACCTCTGTAAGTTGATTATTTTTCCACTCGAGTAGTTGTGTGAACCTTTGATACCGACTTCAAGGTTATGGGTGGGATGCGGAGGGCTGATTCCATTAATGAGCTTGTTGAATAATTTCCTGGAATATGTGAAATGACCGTCCCCGATCGTTTGTGTTTATGTCCTGGTGTAGGCACCATAAAAAACAACCAAGCGAAAAGGCACCGTTGGTAACAGCCACCGGCGCTGGATAAATGTCGCTTACACTTCAGGGACTGGTTAAAGGAACAGCTCCGAAGATGCCTCTTTGATTAGCCTTTGCACATTAAACACCTCATTGAATACTTTTACTTATTTATGAAGGACTCTCAGCTGTTGAGTAATATATATGAACCAAGAAGGGTTATTCCATTCTGAGGAAGACCCTAGAGTACGCTAGGGACCCGAGGACGAACAAGGCCCCGTGTTCCTTTGTTTAGTCAGCGACCGTACAGGTAGACGCTCTTCCATCACGTTGGTGTCCACAGGAGCGAACTGCTGTGAAGTGTGGCGGGAAAGGCTGGGCCTTCCCTCATGGCCAGGCGCTGAGCGCTTCGCCCCGCCTGCTGCTCCCCCCCCCCCCCACTGGCCCTTGGACATGCAGCCTCTCCTAGCCGCAGGCCCGTGTTGAGTCCTTCTGTCATTTGCTGATGGTTCCTTATTGAGCTCTTTATGTCTAAACAGGTGTTTGGGCTTCTGCAGCGTAGGCCCTTCCCCGGCTGGTTAGTTTCACTGGCTGCGGTGATGTGAATGGATTTTAATCGCCTAGAACATTCGGCGCCATTTCTATGAGGACGCCCCCGGGAAGTCTCTGTGAGGGCCCATTTGTTACCGAGGTGATTTGTGAGAAGGTTGGCAGGCGTCCTGTGCCAGTTAGGTGCTCTGGGGCAGCGTGAACTGTTACCCGAAATGAATAAAGGGACTTGGGGATTTCCCTAGGTTCAGAGGGAGCTGCATTTTCTCCGCCTTTCTGGGCTTTCTTTCCACCGCTCTGAACTTCGTGCTGCCTTTTATCTCCCTGCAGCACAGCGAAGTGCTGGGAGCTGATGTAACTCCAGAGAAGTTCTCTGGCGAGCTGGGAGCTCCTCGCTCGGCCTTCAGTGACGGATGGCACTTTTTCACGGCTGATGACTTGTTTTTGTCACGTTTTCATAAATGGTTGACAAGTCAAACAGGCTCGTTCACTTTCTTTAATTTTAAACTCTCCGGGCCCGAGCCGCCTGGTTCCTGCTAAGAGATGTGCATCGCTTAAAGTCTACCACACTGATAACTACAATCAATCACCGGGGAGCGCGCGCCGAGGAATTAATTGTTGTCAGTTGGTGTACTTACTGGGACGTCACACTTCATTAGCTTGGCTAACTCATTAAGCCTCATCAGAGATGCACGGTAAAAAGTTCACGATCAAAGTTACAAAACAAAGTCTGGACTCTATAGGGAGTCTCTACTCGCAATCCGGTCCTCTGGAGCGGGTTGTTTATTCTAGAAGATTCTTTTTGCCTCCTGTGACTCCGTGCCAAGACATCCCGTAGGGCTTGTTTTCACGTGGGGTTTGTACTGCCTGCGCTGCGGTCCTGCGTCATGTAACAGTGGGATACTTTCTGAGAAATACGTCGTGAGGTTTGTCGCTGTGTGCACGTCACTGAGTGCACGTACACAGACCGAGGCGGTGCGGCGTCCTGCACACCACAGGCTGGAGACCTGGACAGCGTGTGGCTGTGCCGAACACCGCAGGCAGTCGTCACACAGTAGTAAGTACCCGTGTATCTAAACACACGTAAACACAGGAGCGGTGCAGTAAAAATACGGGTTAGCCCAGCCAGGGGGTTAGAGATTCTCGACGTGGTTGGACCACCCAGAGCCAAGCAGTAAATTCAGCATCGTTGTCAGGCGTGGCCTTTGCTTTTACATTGCAAACAAGCTTGTTGCTTTGGCCTCGACCATCACGGTGTGGAGAACGTCCGCCTCCCAGGCTGGTGGGCTACCATCTCAGCGAGCCCCACGCCCCAGGCCCCAGCACAGAGAAGCAGTGGCCGCACCGTTACATGGCAGCCCACAAGCCGTACGCGGGAGGCAAAACACTGAATTTCCTCATAACACGGAGCAGCCTTTGCTTCTCAGAGAACCAGCGTGGGCATCTATGGGCGTCTCGGGAGTGTTTTGACAAGTTCAATGAATCTTTCCACCGTTTTCACATTGAGTTTTCTTATCTTCTCATGCGTTCTTCCTTCTGTTGCTTTTGATTATTTCTATATTTCACTCTCCCGAGTTCCTGACATATCAATTTCATTTCTCTTCTGGGTCGGACAAGGTTCCTGCTCGGTTGAAGATTGTATCTTTCCTTCGCGCACATTTCTCTCTTCGGCTTTTGGAAGCGCGCTCTCTGACGGCTGCACCTTGGAGGATCAGGGCGTATCTTTGGGAGGTGCGCAGATTTCGACTGCGCTTCAAATTACTTTGTCGGGGTCTCTGGTAGGCTTGGTCCTTCAGTGTATTTATCATCGTCGGAAGCTTATATTTGGTCCAGTATCACTGATTTTTAGTGGGGATCTCAGTACTGACACTTCTTACCCTTTAATAGAATGCATTTCTCCGCCCACCTTCTGTTAATTCTGTTGTCAGATACAATCCCCTGGTCGTTTTGATGGCGTTAAAATGACACGCGGTGTAAAGAAAAGGTATAAACTGAAGGTGTTTATCTAGCATCGCACTCAGCCAGGAGCTCAGCGCTGTGTTGTGATGTGTGTATCACGTTGCTGCCCTCAGCACATCTCAGAGGACGAAACCAAATGTCTCCATTGTTACACTCACTTCCTTCTCTTTGCCGTCTCTCCCATGGTCTATTCAGTTATTGATCTGCGACCTTACGATTCCAGTAGAAAGGAGATGGGTATACAAGAGTTTATTGGGGAAATAATTCAAAAACAAAAGGTTGTGAGTAATAGTATAACAGGAACCTGTATCTCCTCCACTGGCTGTCAGGACTGATACCTGTGGGTATTTTGCTTATTTTGTTATATTTTATTCCATTCTTGTTAAAGAAATACATTGTTGGGA
Source organism: Murina feae (assembly GCA_004026665.1). Classification (NCBI taxonomy): domain Eukaryota; kingdom Metazoa; phylum Chordata; class Mammalia; order Chiroptera; family Vespertilionidae; genus Murina; species Murina feae. The sequence continues at coordinate 83,196 of PVJC01000838.1, read as the reverse complement.
CTGGAATGCTTTGAAACTTGTACCTCCACTTGCATTTCTCTCCTGCTCTCCCAAGAGACAGCGGGGAGTATAGTATCATATTCCTTAGCTTTTCTTTTTTTTAAATTCCGAAACATTTCTTCTTTTTTTTTTTCCCCCCCCGAAACATTTCTTATGAACAAAATAAGACATGTAAATTATAAAGATGAAGAACAAAACTAACATATATGTTTTTTCACCCAACTTAAACAAGAGAATGTTACCAATACTCTTTTTTAAAAAAAAATATTTATTTTTATTTTGTTTTCAGAGAGGAAGGGAAAGGGAGAGAGAGATAGAAACATCAATGATGCAAGACAATCTCCCATCAGCTGCCTCCTGCAAGCCCCCCAACTGGGAATTGAGCCTGCAACTTGGGCATGTGCCCTGACTAGGAATTGAACCGTGACCTCCTGGTTCATAGGCCGACGCTAACCATTGAGCAAGGCCAGCCGGGCCTAATCCTATTTACGCTCCTAGTGTGCCTCAACTCCATCCCTCTGCCTCCCCCTCCGCCAGGGTAATCAACACTTGGAATGTTGTTTTTGTCATTTCCTTGGTTTACCGTGTGGCCCTGCACATTGGAACAACACATTGGTTAGTTTTGCTTTAATTGTTTTTTTCGGAGGTTACGTCATCCAGGAGGCTGCCTTTTATGACAGCTTCATGTCTCAGAAGTTTCTCCACGTTGTGTCACGGAGCTCTAGGTCATTCTTTGTCAAGAACGCATCCTATCGCACACCCACACCATGCCTTTCGCATGAACGAGGCTCAGCAGATGGGTATGGCCGCCAGGGTTTTGCTGTGGGTAACGATGCTGCTTCTGGTGTGTCACGGGAGCGAGTGGTGTTTCAGCCTCTCCCTGGAATGAACTGTGGGCTGGGAGAAATGAATACATGAACCAGTTCTGAAATTTGATGAAATACGTCCTCGCAGGTCGTGCTTTAGGAGGGCTCTGGATATTTTTAGCCTCTCGGCTCTTGCATAGAATATTACAATCACTTTCCTGACATCACTGTTATTGAATATAATACTAGAGCTTCCAGCTGCTGCAGTGAGGCAGGAAAGAAAAAAAGACACGAAGACAGGAAAGGAAGATATAAAACTGCTCTCCCTTGCAGAAAAGGCGATGTTCTATGTAGAAAATGGCAAGGAATCTGAAACAAAACTCTTAGCGGTAATAAGTGTATTCAGCAAGGGCTGCAGAATACAAGATCAATACAGATATTGATCAGGTTTCTCTCTGCTAATGCAGAGCATGTGGAAACCAAAATTACAAAATAATGCCGTTTATAAACCGCTACGTAGGTCTGCACTTAACAAAACACGTGAAGGATCTCTGTGCTGAAAAGTACAAAATGCTGATGGAAACGGGAGCAAGAAGTCTATGTGCTCATAGGCTTTGCTGATCGTCTTTAGGACTGAAACAGCCATGCTCTGAGACACAGTGCTCATATTCTCTGCGCAGTAGGCACATGCGTGAGTGTGTGTGTAAAGAAAATAGGAGCTTATCCAAAAGTAGCAAACCAATAATAGCACATGGTGTTATTTTTCAAATTGAAACATAACTTATTGGTGGGTTTATTTGAAAAGAGAAATAATGTAAATCAGAGTGTGTGAACATAGGAAAAGGCAGGGTGGCTACAGGGGCCTTGGCTGCAGCACCTGTTTCCTGGATTGCAGCCAGTGTTTGCTTTTCTCACTGTAGGTCGCAGTCAAAAATTACTCAAAAGCCATCGGCCTAATGTAACTTCAGCCTCTTGAGCAATTTACTTCGAAGCGTTATATTACAAGGTTCCTATGTAAATGGGCACACTATGAAAATCACCTCTAATATGAAAAAATACTTGGTTGCAAATGTAGTGCTTTATATTCTAACTAGAGGCCCAGTGCACAAATTTGTGCACCTTGAAAAGAACTATGAGCTGTAAGGCTGTGGTATGCACAGGAGTGGGTCTCAGCCCATCCTCCGTGCCCCCTCCCAGCCCCTCACACAGTGGCCCTGGGTCCTCTGTCTGCCCACAGCCCCACTCCTGCTGCCCCCACTCCTGTGCACTGACGGCACTGGCCCCGCTCGTACCTGCTGATGGTGCAGAGAGATTGGGGCAGGCGCCATCAGCCGGCGTAAGCAGCAGCTGTTGCCCCCAATTACCCCTCAGGAGCAGGGAGAGGTGGTGAAGCCCTCAGGGGTGATCAGGTCCAGCAGCCACTGCTCACACCCACTAATGGCACAGAGTGATTGGGGCAGGCGCCAGACACTGGCAGTGGGTGCGAGTGGTGGCTCCAGCACCAGCTGCGGGTGCAAGCAGGGCTGGTGCTGGCAGTGGGTGCAAGCGGCAGCTTCAGTGCTGGCAGTGGTACGAGCAGCGTGTGGGAGCATTTTTCAGTAATCACAAGAGGCTCACCCTGATGACAGCAACCAGTGCCCCACCTTGGTCTGGTGCCCCCACTCACCTGCTCCACCATCCCACTGCGGCCAACATCAGCCATGTTCTGTGCACGCCCCCTCGTGGTCAGTACACGTGGTAGCGACTGGTTGTTCGGTTGTTTGGTTGTTCTGCCACTTGGTCTATTTGCATATTAGCCTTTTATTATATAGAATTTCCTACAATAAAATCATATTATTTCACGATACAAGTTTGAAAAGTGGAGGCTTGCAAAGTATTGAGTCCTTTAAACTTTCAAATATGAATTGTATTGTGAGGAAAATATTATGTTTAAGGGGTTTCGATATCCCTGAACTAAAGGGACACAGAATGTGTCACCTGTTCGTAGAGTTCTACCGGGCACCGCCCCCTCCCTGAGGGAGGCGAGGAAAAGCCGTGGGTCCCGGGCCAGGCGGCCACAGGTCCACGGGGGATTCCAGGCCTTGGAAGCTGGTCAAGAGGGATTACTCTGAGCACCCCAAGAAGTCAGCAGGCCTGAGAGCAGAGGCCAAGACAAACAAATCTGTCCTGACGTCTAAGGGTCCAGGAGGGCAGCGATGATGTAAGAACAGAGCAGCCCTATCAGTGGCTAGAGCATCAGCCTGTGGACTGAAGGGTCCCAGGTAAGATTCTGGTCAAGGGCACATGCCTGGGTTATGGGCTCAATCGCCCGTAGAGGGTGTGCAGGAGGCAGCCGATTGTTGATTCTCTCTCATCCTTGATGTTTCTATCTCTATCCCTCTCCCTTTCTCTCTGAAATCAATTTTAAAAACATATTTTTAAAAAGAGAACAGAGCAGGGGCAAATGCAGGGACTAAGGAGATCAGTGTTCTTGTTTGCTTGTTTGTCTTTGAACCTTTCCAAGGTGCACGGCAAATACAGCGCTAGCACTCTGATCAGATGACCTCATTGTTGATGTAAGTAAAATGCTCATGAAACATGGCGGTGTTTTAATTTAGTAGGTGAATTAACGAGTTGGGGAAATTGTTTTCCCTTTATGTTCATGCCCCTTCTTTCTCACATCTCTACCTTTATCCCGGACGCCAGCAGTGGCCATGGCGTTGTGGAATTACATTTAAGGAAAATACGCTGTTTATGTGGAAATGTACACTGGGGTAACTTTTGTCCATCAGCAAAGCCCAGGTGCATTTTGGACAGAGTTCAGGCACTGTGGGTAGTGGCGATGAAGGCCTAGAACTTGACCTTGGGTGGGGCACTGGCAGCCATCCCCTGTGGACAGATACTGGGGGCTTATGCTGCTAATTATTGGCGAGCAGGAAGGGCTAGTCTGGGAATGGTTTTTCTGGCTGTTTTTCCATGTGGCTAATTGCATTTTTCACTAATGAACCAAGTTTTTGACTTTTATAAGCACTGCCTATGCTAACTTTGGCAACAGACTGGAATTCACTCCTCTCCCCAGGTGATCCTTAGACTGGCAGCTGGAATTCAAACACAAGAAAGGCAGCGCTTAGCAGCCTTTAATTAGTAATGAGGGAAGCAAGGGGACGAGAGAACAGTCCCGGCTACTTGCGTCCAGAGCGCCGCCTTCGCTACTCCGACTCATTTCATTCTATGTGGGGCACTGAATTTTTTACTTAAAGATGTATCCCTTGCTTTTTGAGGATTTCACTTTCTGGAACTTTGACTCTCTTGGGTGAAAAACAGTCCTTGCTCCAAGCATTCTTCTGCTCTGTTTAATTTCCTGTGAGAACCTTAGATAATGAATTACAAAATAAATGCATCTCAGACACATTTTCCCCCAGTGGGACTCGCATAATATTTCACATTTGGTTAATAGCCCTGAAAACCACGAGGTGCAAACACTGCCAACGACGTGTTACCAGGAACAGCATATGAGACCGACGAGCTTTTCGGAATGAAGGCGTGGAACCCTCTGAAGACTGATTTTCCATCGTCTGGAGCCAGGGCCAGACAGTTGCCCCCCCCCCCCCCCCCCCCCCATGGCATGTATGTGTTGCTGGTGTTTTTTTGAGCAAGTGTTTGTGCAGAGATGACTTTCCATGTGGCCTTCTCTTCCAAATGAATTGGACATTTTGAGAAAAAAGTCCTTTCTGGGATGAAACGTTTCCAAAGACGTATTCCTCATGTTATGCTTCTCAAAATTAATCACCGGGGAGGACTGTGGTCACTTTTGTTGGACCTGCGAGTTAGGTCTCCGTGGGGTAGGTAGACCTAGAGTGGGATAGGAGTCTCCCACAGACTAAAGTCATTTCTCTGCTAGACTTGGTTTTGATACCCTCGTCCCCATCACGAGGGTATCAAAGCTACTCCCCAAATTGCAAGGGCAATGATACTACGATTCTTCCCCCCATTTCTGGCCCGGGGGTTGTTCATGAGCAATGAAATGTAAAAGGTTGGGAATGTAAAGGTTTACCTTTGAGGGTTTCTCTGATTCTCGTGTGACTTGTGTCATGATGACTTGAGATCCATGGAGTTGCCCAGGGGGCTTTACTGACATAAAGTTATTAAAAGAAACTTGAGTGGTAACACACACAAGGGTTTACAGTGTGAGCTATAGAGACACAGAGAAATGACTTGGATTAAAATTTTAGGAACAGCTGTGATTCAAACATGAGATAAGAAATAGCATTGTAAAGCTCCCAGAGGCGTGAAGAATTAAGTCAGTAAACATGGGACTTAGGGCACTTTGTGTGCCAGAAATTCTGCTCATGATAACGATGATAAAGATATGACCTATCCCTACCTTAGCAAAATTCAGTCCAGTCTGGGAATATAAAATGTATGTTTAGTATATGACATGCAAAAATCACTGCACTTGGACAATCATAAGCATTCAATTGGAACACTTTTGGTGAACAAGAGAATGAAATTTTGTACCAAGTGCAACGAATGAGTCTGGGGGTCTTTTTCTACACGGAGTAAATGCTCCTCTCACTTCCTATGATTTCTTTAGAGAATTAGTTTCAACTCATATGCTCAGCTGGTCTTCTATTGTCAATTATAGTCACTGTCCGGCTTAAACTTCTTCAGTGGCTGTCAGCAGAGTTGGACAAATTCAGAGTCCTTATTGTCTAAGACATAAACATAAATGTTATTTTACATTTATGCCATTTGCTCGTGCTGTTCCTTCTGGACTTTCTTTATCTCAGGTTATTTCAGTTCACATGTCAATGGCTCAGAGCACCTGCCCTGAGCGCCCTGCACCCACAGCGTCCTCTGCTTACCTCCCGCCATCACCCTGCCCACCTCTTGGGTGCAGTCTTTGGAGAATTTGAAAAAGAATCCTCACCCAAGGATATGTCTTATTGAGTTTGAGAGAGAGAGGCAGGGGGAGAGCGCAAGAGAGGAACGTCAGTCAGTTGCCTCCTGTACGCATTCGGTGTACTGGATGGTGCTCCAACCCACTGAGCCACCTGGCCACGGCCCGAGCGTGTTTGATGCACATTAGGTTTCAGAAGAGGTTTATTAAATGAAGGAAGAGTGAAGCGCTGAATTGCAGTGATTATTTTTATTTATTGAGTACTCTTTATGTCCGACACTGGCCAAGCATTTTAAATATATTATCTCCAATTATCACAACACTTCTGACAGTAGCTGTAATTTTTCTTCCTGGAGAAAGAAAATAGGCAGCGAAAAGAGGTTGACTGGATTTTCCTGCGCCTCAGAGCGAGGCTGTAGCAGAAAATGGAGTTAAAACCTAACCTGGCCCTGATCGGTTTGGCTCGGTGGATAAAGCGTCGGCCTGCGGACTGAAGGGTCCCAGGTTCGATTCCAGTCGAGGGCATGTACCTTGGTTGCGGGCACATCCCCAGTAGGAGGTGTGCAGGAGGCAGCTGGTCGATGTTTCTCTCTCATTGATGTTTCTAGCTCTCTGTCCCTCTCCCTTCTTCTCTGTAAAAAATCAATAAAATTTATGAAAACAACAACAACAACAACAACAAAAACCTAACTTGATTCGAGACATAAAACTCCGACCTGGATTTTTAAGAACCTTGTTAAAGGTCAGTGAAAATAAAGTTAGTTTATAAGGGTGACTGTAGTTTAAGTTCCCAGTATGAACATGTAAACATAAGTATATAAAATATAGATTATATATATATATATGAAGTTATACTTACTGTAAAAGATATACTATTTTAGTACTATAGCTTACATTAGCCGTAAACATAATGTGTAATAGCTATATAATCGTGCTCTATGAAATTATATGTAAACATATAGTAATCTAAGTTTTATGTGTCCAGAGTGTAAAATAATCAAATGGAAGAACTGTAAGTACACAGCAGTGGTCCCCTGTATCCGCCTTTACCATCCTCAGTCCCCTTTTAGGAGAATGTCACACAACTATTTTTTATGCTGGTTTCTTGGGTAATTACCCTCAACTCAAAATGAGATCCTTATCCTCCCGTCCCCTCATTTGTCACTCTGGCGCCTCGGATGAAAGATGAACATTGAGCTCATCTATCGTGCTTCATGTCCCCTCTCCACATCTCCCAATTTTGAAAGCTCTCCCGTTTCTCTGAATTCTGTTTGGCCAATTTTGCTTCTTTATTGTCCTTAAACGTCCAGGCCCCCACCAGTTCTGTACAGTATTTCTCAGCTTCTCTTAATGTAGAAATGATGTTAGAACCTGCCCTTCCTCAGGTGTCTCTCTCGCACTCAGAGAACCAGCTCTGGTTTGTGTGTCTTTCCCTTGAGCCAGGACAATGACTTTTTCCTTTTCTTCTCTCCTTACAATCTCGTCTTGTGGTGTGTGTGTGTGTGTGTGTGTGTGTGTGTGTGTGTGTGTATGATGTGTGTGTGTGATGTGTGTGTGATGTGTGTGTGTGATGTGTATGTGTGATGTATGTGTGATGTGTGTATGATGTGTATGTGTGATGTGTGTGTGTGTGTTTGTGTTCACTCTAGAAATTACAACATGCTCTTTGACTTTCCCTAGGCATTACAAGGTCATTAGAACATTTTAACTCATCTGCGTTGACTTAATATGCCACTGAGTTCTTACATTTTCTAACACATACATCTACACTTACAGGTGCAAATAAAGGAAAGTATAAATGAGCAATGGCTGTATAAAACAACAAATCATAAAATGTAAAGGTATAGTTAATAGTGTATGTTTTAGAACAAGAGTCTTATGATTGTTTCATTCATTCACTGCTCCTTTAGAGCCTCCATTTATGCCCCACCTTGCTCTTTATTCCTTCCTACACCTCTTCCTCTTCATATTCTATGCAGCCTTTGGTTGTACACGTTGAGTTTTAAAATCCTGTTATAACAGCCCAGAATTTTCTTTCTCCTTTTTATGTTTTTATTGATTTTTAGAGTGAGAGAGGAAGGGAGAGGGAGAGAGAGAAACATCAATGAGAACCATCAATCAGCTGCCTCCAACACACCCCCTACTGGGGATCAAGCGCCCAACCGAGGCATGTGCCTGACTGGGAATCGAACCAGGGACCTCTGGGTGCCAGGGCCATTCCAGCATTTCCCTAGCATTTTCATTTGGTTCTTTTAAGTTATAGCTGCCGGCCAATGTTTTCAAGCTTGACTTAGAACTGATTGTTGATTTTCTCCACCCTGACCCCCTTCAGGGTTTCTTATCCTAACATGTTTCTAATAACCTTAACTTAGCTGGACATTGTAGTTTGAAAATTAATTGTTGAAATCATTCAAGATGGAACATTATGTCACCCACGTCTAAAGAGGATCTGTATTTGCCTGTCAGTATACCTGGGGCCTTAGAAATTAAGTTCAGGCCCAGATGACAAAGACTGTGCTTTGGACAATATCTCTATTTTGACAATTTGATCAATGTCCCAGGTTTCTATCCTGAGTCCAGACAAGTGCAGTGAGGGTGATTAAGAAGCTGGCAAACATTGCTGTTATTATTAAAATAATTCTTCCTGAAGAAGACAAATCCAGGTGTTGATTTTGTAGGTAATTTTCGAATCACTACAATTCTATTCTTCATATCTACTCAGCAAGGAATAAGATAAAAGAAGCTTGAGATCTCCCAGTGGGAAAAGTGTAGATTAGATAAGTGACTAAATGAATTACTGGAGACACAGGAAATGTTCCTGCATTTCTTCCTTCCGGTACCACTCCCAGTGGATCTGTGTGGACCATTCTCACTCTATGGCTTCCATTGTAAGTTAATGAGGCAGAGACCGCAGCATTTCATTTGATATTTCTTGTGTTGTTTTATGTCCCTCGTGAAGGGTTAGAACATCCAGCTATCACATCCGAGTTGATTGCATTCAGGTACAAAACGATATCAATTTCCTTTACCTTTGTATTGTGCTTTATGCTATTTCAAAGTGCTTTCTTATCCATTATCTTATCCGGCACAACATTTAAAAAGTGTGATGTAGGCAGGGTGGTTTGATTAACGTTCATTATACAATTAATGGAACTGAATCCCAGAAAAGTAATTGCTTAAATTTCAAAAATTTCTGATACAGAAGTTTGATGAAAAAAAAAAGGGGTTTCTAGTCTTCTTTTCAATAGACTTTAATGTGGCTGAAACAATCCCATGTGAATGTTTTCCAGAATTGAAATACCAAGCTTGTTAATGAAGGCAAGGCCATGCGCACCCCAACGCCAGCCTCGCTGGCTCTGACCTTCTTCATGTTTGACATGAACTCTGCGCATGCCCTTCCCCGCCCCCCATTGATGTAATCTCTTTGTGCACCTCTCAGCTCAGGTCCTGCACTGCCTGTATCTTCCTTGGTCTTTGACATTGTTATCCTTCCTGAAGTCTTATTCTTGAAATATTCTCTCTCTTTTTTCATCTTTCCCCCCTTGGATTTCCATTTAGCTCTCTTTGCCCAATCAGAAGTAACCAGGACTTATTCCTCCAAACACTCTTCTGTTTTCCCGCTCCCTGAGGGCTGGTAGCTGTATAATTAGGTATGTTTTCTTCTGCTATCTTAGGAAAAAATATGCACAGATATTAGGTCTCCTTTGGAACATTCAAATGTATGAGATTCTCGGTATTAAAATTACTGTTTCCCTAAATATCCAATGAGTAAGTTTATGGACAGTGTGTATAGAGCATTAACATAATGCTTGGCCCAGGGGAGTCCCAATAAGTAAGAACCATCACCACTATTTCTACGATTGTGACGACTAATACTAATAAAATCTTCACGCTTCCAAACGCAAATCCGGATGTTTCTTTCCTACTCTCTTGGGCTGAGGTGGCATCGTGGGCAAATGAAGCAACATGGTGCCAACTTAGAGGCGCTCCTCTGGCTCTGGGTAGCCTGGGCACCCGAGGTCTAGGCGGCCTCTCTTAGAAAACACTTTGTGCCACTGAGCTATACATCATCACCAACATGTCCTCAGGGCTGATATGGCCACAGCTGCAACAATATCAGAAGCATGACTTTCTGGTGGGATTGATTTCTGAAATGACATTCTCAGTGGGGGACTTAAGCCTATCTATCCCGCATTTATTTTAGGCAATGCCTGGAGAGTGCAATGTGGAATGAGGGTTTTCTGAAAAAAAAAAAAAAAAAAAAAAAGGTGGGGGGGGAGATTGAGTTTCAAGATCATTTTTTTAAATAGCACGCGGAGGAGGTTCTGCACGAGTGATGTTGAAACTATAAAGAGAACTTCCTGTGGAAGACATTTTTAAAAACAGAATCACAATTTAATTTTTGTCTGGAGTAAGCTGTCTTTATTTGGTTGACCAGTTTTGGCTGGCGTGTGGGGGTGGGGGGTAGAATGGTTAAACATAAGAAACCTTGTCTTTTGTCTCAGATGTTTGATAAATGGGTTTATGAAGGTGAATTTGTTGGGGTCCTTTGTGGCAGGAATGCAAAGATACTGAACTCTCTTAGGGAAATACCTTAACCTCTGTTGTTTAATTGAATGTTGCTGCATCAGCCAGAGACCATCTACAAATCAGGCAAAGAGAAGAAATGCTGTGATGAAGACTGTCATGGGAGCGTTGACATTGTTGAGTGTGGAAGGAATTAAACGATGCATCAACTGGTACAAGATGGAAATTTGAACAAAGTCACCCTATTATTTGTGAGAAAACTCATAAACAAAAAGGCAGGACTCGGATGCTAGCCAACAGGAGACACGTTTGCCCTGTATCACTGACGTGTTCTGTAAATATTTCTAACTCTTGAGCCTGTGGCACACTGAAAGTGAAAAACAACCTATCTGCGTTATCGGAGTTATAAGAACTCTACCCCGTCATGGTAAAGAGGCTGTGAGCCCAGTGGTGTGGCTCAGTGGTTAAGCGCCCACCTATGAGCCAGGAGACCATGGTTCAATTCCTGGTCAGGGCACATGCCCAGGTTGTAGGCTTGATCCCCAGTGTGGGGTGTGCAGAAGGCAGGGGATCAATGGTTCTCTCTCATCATTGATGTTTCTCCCTCTCTCCTTTTCCCTTCTTCTTTGAAATCAACAAAAGCATATATATTTTTAAAAAGGCTTTGACCATGATTGTGAGGCAAACAGAAATTTTAGAAGATGAGCTACTTCTTAAGGCGATTTTTTTGGGGGGCTACAATCAAGCAGGTGAGCTCTTTCTTCTTGAAATCTCAGAGCTATTGACCAAGAGTGGGAGAGGACTTTGATTTACAATATCCAATAGAGTCTAGATTCAGACTTGATGTTCTTCCTCAGAAAGCGAGCCCCTCTGTGGTTGGCTAAGTTTTCCTCAGATGACCTGATGCAAAAACTGCCCCAGGAGATCTGGCCAAGTCAGAAATGAAGGTAATTTAGCTGCAGGGAATATTCTAGAGCCTCCTTAGCTTCCTGAGTCTTGCAAGATCTGAATCCTCGTTTGTTTAGATGAATCAGAGTTTTATTTTCTGAGCTTCACCAACAAAGCTCCGTGTATTTGAAGCGTAATTACAAATATTGAAGATTATAGCCACCTCACTTGGCAGACTATTACTCTTCCTCCGGCTCACTCCTTTAATCAAGGGCATTTCAGGGGCCAAATTTGACAGCTGCAGTGCTGGAGACAAATTGGGAGCAAGGTTCTGGGATAAGTTACATTTTCTCTAGTTTTTGTGTCAAAGCAATTGGCAATCTATTAGGGAGTCTCACTGTCTGCATCAAAGCCGGGAGGGCGGAAGGCACCATCTCTTTGGCAGAGGTAGCACTAGAATAAAGTGGTTTTGATGAAATCTCATTAAAGTCACATCTACAGGATGAAAGGAGGAGAAAAAGAGCCTATTTTTAATTAAATTTATTGGGGTGACATTGGTTCATAGGATCCGATAGGTTTCAAGTGTACATTTTATGGTACATGATCTGTATGTTGCGTTGTGTGCCCACCACCCAAAGTCAGATCATCTCCCATCACCATATATTTGGCTTCTTTTACTCTTTACTATCTCTGCAGCCCCCCTCCCCTTCCCCCCTTCTTTGCTTTGGTATCCACCAAATCCACCATACTGTTGTCCGGCACCTTCTTCCCTCAGGTAACCTCCATACTGTTGTCCATGTATGTTTCTGTTTTATAGCCCACATAGGATTGCCATCACATGGTACTGAGCGCTTTCTGTCTGACTTGTTTTGTTTAGCATAATATTCTCAAGGTCTATCCATGTTGTCACAAATGGCTGTATTTCATCTTTTCTTATGGTTGCGTAATATTCCGTAGTCTATATGTATCACATCTTCTTTTTTTAAGATACGTTTTCATTGTATATAGGAAAACTGGATTTTTTTTTACTTGATCTTGTATCCTGCAGCTTTACGGTATTTGTTTATTGTTTCTAATAGTTTTTTGGCGGAGTCTTTAGAGTCTTCTCTATATAGAATCGTGTCATCTTTTACTTTTTCATTCCCAGTTTGGATGCCTTTTCTTTCTTGCTCTTGCCTGAATGCCCTCAGTAGGAGAACTTGGAGAACTGTGTGGATTAAGAGTGGTGAGAACGGGCATCCTTGTCTTGCTCCTAATAGAGGAAAAGATTTCAGTTTTTCACCATTGAGTATGATATTGGCAGAAGGCTTGTCATATATGGCCTTTATTATGTTGAGGTACTTTATTTTTTTCTCCATTTTATTGAGTGTTTTAATCATAAATGGATGTTGTATCTTATCAAATGTCTTTTTTTTTTTTGCACTGACAAGATCATATGATTTCTTGCCCTTTGTTTTGGGGTGTATTACATTGATGAATTTGTGTAAGTTGAGCTATCCTTGTGCCCCTGGAATGAACCTTACTTGATTGTGATGAATTCTTTTTTAACGAATTGTTGTATTTGATTTACTAGTATTTTGTTTTGGATTTTTGCATCTGTATCCATCAGAGAATTGGTCTGAGTTTGGAGACATAATGAATTAAATTCAAAACGGAGGCGTGTTTCTCTACCCTGCCCATCCCCACTTTGAGGACATTTTCCCCTTGAGTGAGAAGAAGGTTCATGGCTAATTCCTTTTCATTCAAAGTGGCAGCCTCATTTTATCATGGTGCATTGTGTACTGGGCTGTCCCTTATCTAATATGACTGGCTAATTTTTAACATACTTCATGTTTTCTCCAGCTGTTTTTTCTTTTCTTTTTCTTTTTCTTTTTTTTTTTTGAGAAAACAATTTTCCAAGTTCAATTGGCTTCCATTTGTATTTCATTACTTCTTCACAGCAGACACTTGGCAAAAATGCATTGCCTCTGGGTGTTTATGATCTCCAAGGGCAGAAGAAACAACTGCACACATCATTTCTCTAAGTTAAAAACTAAAAACCACTAAGAGTCTTGCAAACTAAAAGTCTTGCATAACATTAGTTTCTAGACTTCGTAAAGCAGCAGTGTCTGTTCCTGTGTCCCCTCAGTTCCTTAATGAGCCTTTTTAAGATATTATTTCATTAAATGGAAGAGAAGTTCGCATCTTCAGGGAGTCGGACCGCCCTTATCAAGGACACTACAATACTATGGTATGGAGACCGTCTCCCTTTGAACCGAGCAGGGTTACGTGGGGAAAGAGTGGAGAAGAGTAATGATTTATTTTCCAGGCGATTCAGTTTGGTCTGTGTCTATTGCTTCAGCATCTGTGGAAACAGACTCCCAAGGCTGCAACTATTTTCATTCTGACCCAGGTGTCTGAGGAGCGGATATTTTAACGCTCATGGGAAATGCGTCAACTTGGCCAATTTCTCCAGCTTCATGAACAGACTTGTTGGTAGAGACTCTGCTTGTTCTTGTCACGACTCAGGGGAAGGATGGCACACGGTAGACTTTAACATGCTTTACATCCAAGAACAAGACTGCGAGTAAAAAGGAAACGGGAAGCAGGTCTTGGGCTGGCATTCTCTCTTTCTTCAGATGCTAAGTTGGTTAGACGACTGCTCTTGGAAGCCGTACAAACTTGGGATTACGGACCAGGCCTGCCAGCGTTCAGCTCCATGATGCTGGGCAAGATACTGTCTCTAAGAACAGTGTTAGCTCACGGGTTGCTGTGAAGACAGTATGCATTAGTGCACATGCCTAATAATCCAGACCCTGATGCGGAATAAGGCTACAGGAATTGTTCCTCCTCCTCATCATTACTTGTTGCTATTATTATAAATCGTTATTACATATGTAGCCTCTACTATGCCCTCAAGGTAAAATGCATACCAGGATTTTCTTACTATTAAGTTATTATGTTAAATCCTTATGTGTCCACAGAAGGGGTGTCAGAGGTATGAACAACGGGTGTCTCCATGAAGTAACGGAGAACATGACAGCACTGGGTGGACTCAGGGAAGACCTAGCTGTGTGGAGGCAAAGGCTCATCTTAATGATGCTGATGAAAATTCTTTCGGTCCATTTGCATTTGCCTTATTACGACGATCTTGCTAGTTTAAGTAAACAGATTCAGAGATGTCAAATAACCTTCCCAAGAAATTTGAACTCGGACTTGGTTGACCCCAGTGAAAACTGTTTTTGTTTTGTTGTTTGTCATTTTGGCATTTGAATTTTTCTGATTAATGACATAATACTTGTCTGTGTCTGGTAAGATGGAGCATAGGAAAGCATAAAGATGATAAAAAGGTAATTTGTACTCCCATTGCCGTGAGACAGCCGCCCAAACATTTTGGAGTTTATCTGTCAAACTCCACAGTTCACTGATTGCTTCCTTTTGCCACACGAAACTGCCTGCGTTTAGAGGGACCCTTTGTTCACCTCCCTGGGCTTGTCTAGTCCCCCTGCAGGGAAGGCTGGAGTCCGGGCCTTCGTTTCTGCCACAGGCATGTTTTCAGCTCCTACTGGTAGACCATCGTGCTGGCCAGTATGGGAATGACTTGGGATATGAGTATCTGTATTTACAGGGTAGACGCCTAGTGATCTCAGCGATGCCCGTGAAAGGTCAACAATTCTCTGCTAGCGACACGAAGGTCGTGCTCAGAGCTGGGTGGAAAGAGGAGGAAGCGGCCAGGAGCCATTGCATTCCAGTCTAGATCCCCTCCCGCTGCATTCACTTTCCCTACAGCTGGTTTCCGACCCCCGGCCTTAGCCGATGACAAAGAGGGCCTACAGGCAGGTGGGTGAGCATGTGTACTGGAGAGGATGGTGCCTCCGTCCTCTGCACTCAGATGAGAGATCGTTGTAGACACTCTGGTTAGTGTGATTGCCACCGATGACCTATGTCAGTGCAGGCTGGCCCTGATTCTGTTTTTCTATTCATGGCCTCTGATCATCTACTGCAGGGCAAGACCTGGGTGTGTGTGCTTGTGTGTGTGTGTGTGTGTGTGTAGGCAAACGTGTCTGTAATTCCACTTAGGATGCTGGTCTCTGTGGAGGGATTATTGCTACATGTATGTTTACTCCTGGCTTATTAAGAACCTCTTGGGGATGGAGGTGGGTGGACAGCAAGCACGCTGCTTGTAAAAAAGCAGTTTTAGCCTTTCCCCGCACTGGCATTTGCATCAATTGCGCTGTTTTCTTTCCCTTTTTTTTAAAAAAAAAAATTTACAGAATATCTAAAGTCATTCTTTGCAATAAAATGTGTGTATTTTCTTTTAAAGATGGTCTTAGGGATTTCTATACGCGGGACTCCGCAAAGCACACTGCTGTGTTGGATTTGGCTCGTGCGCCCGTTTTTCATCTCTTGCGCTTAGCTGCTTGTCTTCCCTCTTTCCACATCCATAAATGCTGAATGCCAGGATTTTAACATGGGTTTGACCTTGGGTCCCTGCTCACCTGGTGACATTGAAACAGCACCCAGAGACATGGGGTAGCTGAAGGACACAGGGTTAGATGATTAAAAACTGTAAAGAAAGAAAAAGAAGAAATGCATGATGATGAATATAAAAAAATATAAGTCGCCTGTGGTAGGACCAGCGTGGGAAGAGAAAACAGTGGTGGCCACATGGGTCCCTCACGCGCGGCCTCCTGGGGTTCAGTTCGTCTCTGCGTCTGGGGACCCGCGGCCCCTTGATGTGTGCGGTTTTCTCCCCTCCCAGCCTCCGTCCTCTTTCTGTAATTTCACTCGTTCTTTAAAATGCACCTGAACAGCTTCTCTGAGAAGCTTCCTCGTCTTCCTTTGTACTCTCAGAGTCCACCATCAGGCCAAGGGCTAGGTGTCCGATTGATTTTGAAACAATATAGGGATCAATACTGCTGGTGAGAAAGTTCTCGTCCTTTTCCTCGGAGAAAGGCAGGAGGAGGAGGCATAGTACCTGAGCTGAGGGGAAAGGAGGGAGATGGGGAGAATATGGAATTCCTACACATGAAGTGATTTTTAGAGTCACATAATAATTGAGTTTCTGATTTAAAAAAAATTGTAACAAGGTGAACGAATGCTCAACAATATACCTGCGCTGTGTCTGGGTGACTGAATAATACATTGTATTTGCATCAAAATAATACATACAAATCATTCCTACTTTCTCTATTAAGGTTTTTCATTTATTTTTGGAACAGGAACTACTTTGGGTTTAATTTTTAAAAAATCTTAAGATTCCTACTGAGGTCTGGGGACTGAAGAAAGAGGGTAGGGTGGTTATAAAAACAAGCTTGGAGTATATTACATTTTTTTTTAAATCTAAAAAAATAACTCAAAATGATGAAATGAGGCAATTTGCTAGAACAGAAAAACAACAACAGGCGTTGATTGGAACTTGGTTCTGTCTGAAATTTGAGTCAGAAAATAAGTAGCAAATATTTTTCAGAACTTAGAGCTTCTTATAAAAGACGAAACGATGTGCTGGAGAAATATTGTTTTCAAGCCCGAGATAGTAGACAGGATACATAAATATGCAGGCTTATCCCATTTAAGAATCCTGCAGTTCAGTTCTGCTGATTGCATTGGGTCGGCTCTGAGGCAAGTCCTTCGGTTCCTGAGAAGTCAGGCATGGCTAAGTAATTGCAGAGTTCAGAGGAAGCGAATCTCGGAGCTGGAATGAAGCTTATGAATAATCTAGTCTGGCTTCTTTATTTTATAGTTGAAATTGAGGCTTCGAGAATGAAATGAATCGTCTGGGGTCGCGGAGGGGATTATTAACCGAGTGGGAACCTGGACGCAGGCCTCGGGAGCTCAGCCTGCAGCCGATTCCTGGGACAGTATGGGACCCTAGGTGAGGGGTCGGTGGCTCCTGTACGAGCCGTGACATGTGGACTTGAACTGCTGTCTGGGCCAGATAGATTTCCCTTCTCGTGAACGATGAGGCATAGTTCCATTCAACAAGTACTTATTCAGCCCTGGGCTTGGTGCTTGGAAAATTTGAAAAATAACGTAAGATCGCGTTCCTGCTCTAGTGACATATGGAAGTGCGAGGACCTCATAATAGCGTGAAGTGGTCCGGGCCTGGGGCCGATATCAACGTGTGTTCTGAGCAGTTCGGTGAGGGCCTGGCACATAGCGGATGATGGAACGCTTCTGTGTGCCTCCTCCTGGAGAACGAGGCTTACCTGTCGCCACCCAGTGCTGGCCACCGAGGGTAGGACAGCTGATTCCGAGCAGCTGCATAGAAGAGGGGGCATAATGGCAAGGTGCCCCATTGTCTAAGCCATGGGAAAAGGTTTTCAGATTATATCCAATTCAGCATTTACCTTTTTATCAATTTAATTAATCCTCACCCGAGGACATGCTTAGAGAGAGGAAGGGAGAGAAATAAGAGAGACACATCGATCGGTTGCCTTTGGTATGAGCCCCAACTGGGAATCGAACCCACAACCCGGATCTGAGCCCTGACCGGGAATTGAACCAGCAACCTTTCAGTGCACAGGATGATGCTCAACCAGCTGAGCCACTCCCAAGGGGGCAGTTTCATTTTTTAAAGGAGGAATCCAATGATCTGAGAAAACACCCATGCTGGCCGTGTGCACAGCGTTTGCAATAAGCCTGCCACTTCAGCAACGTAGCACTGCCTGACAGCACCCAGGAAGTGTGAGGTACCCCTCAGAATTCCTCCCTACTGAGCGAGGGAGCTGCTTGCCCAACCCAACACCAGTCCTGGGCTGAGGGCCAAGGGGGCCAGGGCACTGTGACCTCCCCAGTGTGTCCAGCTCTGTGGCTGCAGCCAGGTGATTCTAACAGCTTGGGGCCGCCCTCCAGACACTCTCAGGAGAGCAGTTCGAAGGAAAAGCACATGAAGGCCAGGAGAGGGGCAGTCAGAATCGGCCCAGAAAGGGAGGCTGGGAAGCGCGCTAACGGTTTCTATACAGCCAGACTCGGGAGACATTCTCTGCGAAGGGTCAGGTGGTGACAGGTGTAGGTGTTTTGTGCCACCTGGTCTCCATGGTAACTGCTCCGTCTGTCCTTACGGTGTAAGAGCGGCCACAGATGATTAAGCGTGTTGTTCCAATAAAACTTTACGATGGACACTGAGAGTTAATGTCATGTACCTTTCACGTGCCACAGGGTGTTATTCTCGCGTTGGCTTTTTTCTCCCAACTATTTAAACATGTAATAACCATTGAGCTTCCAGATTGTGCAAGCATGGGCATGGGCTGCCAGGTTTTGCAGTTGTACTTTCTGATCGTCAAGCATCAGCAGATTCACCAAGTTCAAAGTATTGTTCTAGGCACTGTTCTTTTTTTTTAAATATATATTTGTTTTAATTAATTTTTTTAGAGGGAGATGAAGGGAGAAGGGAGAAGGAGATAGAAACACCGTTGCGAGGGAAACATTGATCAGCTGCCTCCTGCACGCGGGGGACTGAACCCGCAACCTGGCCATGCGCCCAGACTGGGAATGGAACCAACAAGCTTTTTGAACTGAAATTTTGTTCCTGGCTTTGAGGCTGGTGTTGTAACACTTTTGAAATCAAGTGTGCCTTTTGTCACTGTGTCAATTACCCAAAGGGTACTTAAGGCTGTGATGCTTTTTACAGTCAATGAACGGTGTTCTCTATTTGATTCAACCTGTTTTTGACCAAGGCCAGTGTCAATAAAGGTTCCAGTCTTCACTCGGCTCCTGGAAGGCTAACTTGGAGGAGCTGAATCTTTCCCAATGACAATCTCTACTGAGGGATATTCTGAGGGAATTTACAATGCAATAAGTTCATGTTTTTATCAGGAGAAAAAAAATCCTAGAGCCCTGATTAGAACTGCAAAGCCCTTAAAAACCTAAGTGTCTTGGAATTTAGAAGAAAGACGATGACTTTTCAGTGGAAGCTACGGTAAAGCTCGAACACGGGAAGACTGGGAGCCTAATTTGGGTCAATTCTAGTCACAAATCAAATTTTATTTTAAAGAAAGCCTGAAAGTAAGCGGAAATACACTTAGTTTATGAAGTAGCAGTGTGAAAACTTACTGTTCCTCTTGCTGCATTTCTCCCTGTGCTCTGGGACTTGGTTTACTCAGCTATAAAATTTTTAATAGAGTATTTCTTGCTTTTGCTTGGGAAACTAACAAGAATATGACACATTAGGGGTTACTTGGCAGAAAGGAAAAGAAAGTCTTTAAAACCTGCTGCAGCAAGCTGTAGCTCCCGTACTCTTCCCTCACTGGAGCTGCTGTTCGCTCGGTTCATCCTCTCCGAGTCCCAGAAGGCCGATGGGCAGAGACTTGATAAAGACAGACCTTTAAAATCTCCACTAGCACTAAGTGCTCCTCACACTTGGAGTTTGCCTACCACGGCTTCTCCACAGAGTTCGAAGTGCCGATCCCTGAGACACTCCGCCTTTTTAACCACCATGCTCTAGGAAACCAGAAATCAATGTTTGAGTCTGGATCAAACAATAAATATTCTGGGCTTTTAGTTCAGTGATAAGTGCTGTGAAAGTGAGAGGACGGGGATGTGATGTTGGTGTTACAGAATTTACCAGGCAACCAAAAAATACGCAGGCACACTGGAGGCATAGGAAAAACCGATTTATTTCCACATGTTTCCCACGTACAGGTACAGTGACTCAGGGGAGTCTGTCTCTCTCCAAATCCTAAGGAAACCAATATGGAGGAAGCTTTCCCTTTATACCCTTTTGGTTTCTTTGTCCCCCAAATATGGGTTGCACTTCTGGACCTTTCTCGGGCTTTGCAAAAAGTACCCCCATGTGCTGGGATGGGGGCAGTGAGACCATATCTCAAGGCCTGGCCTGGCACCAGCACTGATAACTCTGTCTGGGGGTTGTATCATTTATGGCCCCTCTAAAATGGGAGTAAACAGGTATTGCAGGACCAGACAATTAAAGGGGCAGTGGCTAAACTATAGGCTAACAAAGATATGCATTAGGTTAGTGGCACAGATTCAGATTGCTATCCCCCACCCCCTAATGTCTCATTTTCCCCATCAGTGGATGAATGGGGTTGAGATTGGGATTTCGGTGAGGTCCTCCCCATGGCAGTGCGCTCTGAGCTAATGTTGAAGCGATGAAGGAGTTAGTTATACACAGTTCCTAGCATTTAATCTGCATCAACTCGTCCCCCCCGCCCCACATTTAGCTTCTGAGTTAAATATTCATAATTTTCTCAATGAGCAAATGAGGAAACAAAAGCACAGTGACCTAATCAAAATATAAAACTTGCCTCAGGTAAGTAGCTAGTAAGTGGTCGAGTGGGGTTCGAACCCTGATCGTATGAACACAGTACGGAGCCCGCACTCACCAGCACCCTGTACAGCCTTCTGAGAGAATAAACTGTACTCAGGTTAAACAATGGCCCAGACTCCCAGCTCCTCAGGTTCTTACTTTTTGTTTTTAACTAATAACTTATAATTTACTCTTTGATTTCCTGTCAGTGTACAAATATCTAAGAGGTGGAATAATTTGAATCAAAAGGTTAACGGTTTCTATAGGATTCTTCTGAATAGTTGCTGCCCCTGCATTTAACACTCAGATTTTGGGGGGATTCAGAGGGCCGCTGACTATCGAAGTGAATTATTCTTTCCTTTGAAAGTAAAAACAAATTAAAAAAATTTTTTTTCCAATAACAGGGAAAAAATTGGAGATTCCCTTAGTGCCCTGTGTCTTACAAGTTGAATATGTGTCACGAAGACCTCGGACTGCGGAGTTCAAGTGTCTGGAGCATGACCCCTGACCTCTCCCAGGACTGCCTCTGTCCTGAGCCTGGGACGATGCCATGGTGGCTGAGAGGCATCGGGGAGGGCTTGCTGCTTTGTTTTCCTTCTGGAACTGCAGCCTCCGCCTGGGCCGCAGCCGGCGTGCTGTGGAGACCGTGTGGGGATGTGGCAGGTATGGGGTCCGAGCTTCTCCCCGTGCGTCCCATGATCATGAACACGCGGTCAGCATGAGGGTGCACGGTCTGGGCGCAGCATGTGCTGACAGCTTCGTGGGTCGGGAGCGAATCCCCGGGGATGGGTTGCTTGTGCCATCAGGACCCGGGACTGTGGGTGAGAAGGCAGAAGGCGGCCGGGCTTGGAAGGCGGCACAGAAAACCTGAGGCGTCTGGCTCTTGCAAACGTGGATTTCATTTCTCGTGCCCCCGGGGCTGGTTCAATTCCCCATCGTTCTGTTCCTTTCAAACGCGGCCCTGGCTCTAGTCATGCCCTAAGAAAGAGCCCCTTCCCCAGGCAGTTCTTGGGATGTAATCATAAGTAGGTTTCAAGTGAGAGGGCGCAGGTCAGACTGGCAAACGCGGAGTCTTGTGTCACCGGCTGAGATAGGCTGGCAGAGAAAATGGCTGAAGCAGCTAAACTCTGCTAGGGCAGGCAGGCCCCCGGGCACCTCCACGGCTGTGGCTCTGAGCCTATGACCCCCCCCCCACACACACACACATGACACTGCGTGAGGCTGAGGCTCCAGGAGGAGACGGCAGGAGGATGGAGCCTGCGGGAGGAAGGAGGCCGTGGGGGTGGAAGAGGGGTGCAGGGGGAGGGTGGGGAGAGGGGTGTGATGAGTCACTGAAGCAGAGGTGTGGGTTTTGGGGAAGGAGAGCACTTACTTTCCCTGAGGCAGAATTATCAATGGAAACATAAGACTTCTGGGTCTTGCGGTCTCACTGGTCACCTTCCACTTGGGCAAAGTGCGCAGGTCCATGGCCCGATCCTCACCTGCGACCCCAGCCTCATCTCCAAACCCCACCACCCACCAGAACCCCAGCCACACCCCCAGCTGGTTCTGGCTGAGCTCTCTCTGAGTATTTTGACTCTCTACCTTGGAACATCCTATTTTTTTATAGGAGATCCACATGAAGGGAAACCCCACACCCATATCCTAAAATCAGAGACTTCCCGTTGAAAGGCACATTGGAGGTCATTTTCTGGGGAGAGAAAACTCGAATGCTTGTGTTTTTAAACCACCAGTGATTTCAGCCTATTTCTAAGCTCGCCTACCCGACTTAATAATAGATATAATCGTTAGGAAGTTTTCCCTTATGTTAAAATGCAATCTGGCTCCCAGAGAATAATGCTCATTGTTCTTTGTGTGGCTCCTTGGGGCACATAAGGAAAAAAAAAAAGTCTAATTTCTCTCTGGCGTAATATATGAGGTCAATTACGGAGCTCCATGCCCGCCCGCCCTCTCCGCTGGGCCCGGGCCACGGCTCACAGCCAGCGCACCGGAGCGCCCCAGCCTCATTCGTTCTAACACCCAGGACTTGTACGTGTGACCCGACGAGCTCAGGGTAAAACAGGGCCATCTTTCTTGTCCTGGTACTTTCTACCCAGCGATGCAGATGAAGTAGAGTCATCCTGAGCATCCTCCACATTTTGAAGATGAATGATAGCTGACCACACACCTCCCAAACAGGTTCCACGTGAGCGTGCAAAAAAGTACACGTTTGTTGTCGATCCTTACGAATCTTGTAGGAAATCAAATCTTCAAACGGTTAAGTATGTGCAGCTGTATTTTTTTGGACTTGCGTCTAAATTTACTTATCCAGGCTGAATTCTAGTCGGAGGCAGCCCACGATTAGATTCGATGGAATCCTTTTGGGTTCCTAACTCCAGCACTCAGCGTATGCGCTTTCTCTCTGGTTTCATGTTACCCACTAATGTGATTTCCCTGCTGTCAGTGTTGGCCTGGATTTGAAAGAAAGCCATATTCATGTCAGGTCCCCTATTACCACGGTGGGACCTGGACCTTCCTCTGGGACCCTGACCTCAATCCTGGGGCCTGGACCTCCATCCCGGTGCCCAGACCCCCATCCTGAGGCCCAGACCCCCATCCTGAGGCCCAGACCTCCATACCAGGATCACGCCTCAATGAAAGAAAGAAAGGAAGAAAGGAAGAAAGGAAGAAAGAAAGGAAGGAAGGAAGGAAGGAAGGAAGGAAGGAAGGAAGGAAGGAAGAAAGAAAGAAAGAAAGAAAGAAAGAAAGAAAGAAAGAAAGAAAGAAAGAAAGAAAGAAAGAAAAGAAAAGAAAGAAAGAAAGAAATTAGTGCAAGGCCCAATGCATTAAATTGCTAGGTCATGGGACTCATTCTACCAAGAGCATGCAACTCCTCAGTTGTAGATGCAAATGCCGTTACACTCATTCATGCAATATATTGTATAATATTCCCTTTGATGCTCACTGCAGCCTGGACATAATTACCATTAGACTGTTACGGTGATTGAGAAAGTGGCCACATGAAGGAACGCATCCGAGGATGACTAGACTAGTGAGAGGCGGGGCTGGTGTTTGCACACGGGCTCATATCAAGGCTTGGCTCTTTCCTCTTTGTCACACTAGTATTTTCTGAGACGTCGGCAAGTTGATAGAGTATTTACATCCCGAAGAAGAACTCATTCACATTATGTTGCCTGCAGTGGGGCCGGCCGATAGCGCAGTGTCCCCGTGTCTGCTGGTGTGAGATCGCCTGACCCGGATGGGATTTCTGCTTAGCGTGGCCCTGGAGGAGCCTCCCAGGAAGTGTCAGAAGTGTGTCTTCTCTAACACCCAGTCCTGTCATCCTTACCTCCTTGGGCTGCACTCCCCGCCACCCCCTTGGCCCTGCGACACTGCTCTGTTGTGGAAATGAAGCCGCCACTGATACCTTGAGGGAAACTGGGAGATCATTCTCACTGCTTCCCCAAAGCGAAGCCCTAGAGGGAACATCATTCCCTGACCCGAGGCATTTTCATCTAATTAAGTGGGAAGTGGAAGCTGGTCTCTTCTCAGCTGATTGCTGTAACTCGGACTCGTTAGGTATTCATGAAGAACCAGCCCGAAAGATACTCATTTGAACTCTCTGGAGCCTTTTGTTCTCTGTCTCAAAATAGAATAAAATAATTGCCTTCCAGGAATGAACGCCTTTTGTCTGGCCATGTGAGTAAGAGGTCACTAGACCCTCACAGTGTCTACCATGGACTGCAACCTCCAAAAACAGAACAAGGCCACAGGCCCAGGTTCAGGATCCAGCAGCAGCATCTGTTCTTTCTGTGACGTCGGGCCAAATACCTCACGACAGCTCTGAGTGTCACGATCTTCAACTACGAAAGGACAGTACTTAATACTTACCCCGTCCAATGGTAAGTGGGGCCTCCGGCAGCTAACGTATGTATGGTGCTTAGTGTGAGGCCGGCATAAAATGCTTGGTTTCCAAAATATTAGTGCCCCTCCCTTTTTTTAAAAACAAAAATTTATTGATTTTTTTACAGAGAGGAAAGGAGAGGGATAGTTAGAAACATCAATGAGAGAGAAACATCGATCAGCTGCCTCCTGCACATTCCCTACTGGGTATGTGCTCACAACCAAGGGTTTGTGCCCTTGACGGGAATCAAACCTGGGACCCTTGAGTCCACAGTCTGATGCTCTATCCACTGAGCCAAAACGGTTAGGGCTCCCCATATACCCTTTTATTTGTGCAAAGTCAACATCAATTTCTTGTGTTTCCAGTCCAAAGCTATCACTTTGCCCAAGATTAGATTTTTTTCTCCAGTCGATACTCTTTTCTGGAAGTCTTTAAACATTAATGGAATATTTAAATTGTGGTCTGATTCCTGGATTGGGGTCTGGGCCCCAGGATGGGGGTCTGGGCCCCTGGATATAGGTCCAGGCCGTGGGATTCAAGTCAGAGCCCTGGAGGAAAGGCTTAGTCCCGTCCTGGAAGTAGGGGTCCTGCCATGGAGGTCTGGGCCCTAACTGAGGTCTGATTCCTGGATTGGGGTCTGGGTCCCAGAATGTGAGTCTTGGCCCCCGGATACAGGTCTGGGCCCAGAATTGACCTCAGGGCCCCCGGGATGGGACTCTGGGTCCCAGATGTAGGTCTGGGTTCAGAACAGAGCTAGGCGTGATGGGAGCTCTTGGTGTAGGCACAGCATGGAGTCACTTTAAGAAACGCTGCAGGACTTTAGAGTGCCCTGGTGATTTACGCAGTGGGATTTCCTTCCAAGTTTTGCTCCTTTACTTCTCCTGTGTGTTTGTTTTGTGCTTGTATTCGTTTGGCCAGATGGGAGCCAGTGTCTGGTCTCAGGACAGTTTGACTTTAGGATGTTCTGGGTTCACACAGTGGAGGACAGAGGCAGCTGGTAGTGGTTCAGGGTGACATCCAGTTCTCCCCAGAAATTTATGACGGATGCTGGCGCTTCTTAAAAATCCACTTGTGTGTGGCGGGGGTGGGGAGGGGTGTGTGGGGGAGGAGCAGGGGAAAGGGGGTCAGTTATAAACTGCATGACTTAGGTGTAGGTTGCAAGTTCCTGGAGAGTGCCAGGCGCCTAAAATAACCTCAGCGGGTCCAGGAACTCCTGCTGCTCATGAGTCCAGTGCAGTGAGTGTGGCATTGCACCTCAGTGGGCTGGGACAGGAAGTGGGTCCCAGGGCCCGAAGGCAGAGCTGGGGTTGCAGAGGCGGAGTGAACCGCTGCTTCTGTGCTGGGATTTGAAGGGGAAATCTTTTCCCGCCTCAGAAGCTGGGGTGCATAATTTCATCCACCGGAACATGCACAGTCACGGGAGGAGGGGACCTTGGGTGTTTTGTCATCCAACTTCCGAGTTTTAGAATGGGGACCCTGAGATCCAGGGCGGCCCAGCCGTTTTTCCTATCTGAAGTTGCCCCTGGAGGCTGATAAAGTTACATGAAATAAATGTAACAGGAAATCTGTAAAACGTGGGACCAAATATATATATTAGGAAAAAAAAGTCAACCTGGAGACTGTAATGACCTGCTTAAGTATTTTGTAGACAACCCAAGTATCTTGGAATTATTATTATTTTTCAAGATTTTCATTGATTTTTTTTTTTTTTTTTTAGGGAGAGAGGAAGGGAGATGGAGAGGGAGGAACATCGATGTGAGAGTTTAACAGTGGTTGGCTGCCTCCTGCTCGTCCCCTACCAGGGATCGAGTCCGCAACCCAGGCATGTGCCCTGACCAAGAATGGAACCGGCGACCTTCAGGGCACAGGACAAGGCCCAACCAAGGGTCACTGGCCAGGGCTCTAGTTTTGAACAGCCTATGCACAACAGAAAATTGAGTCACAGGATTCATAGCAATGGTAAAAAACAACAACACACAACTCTTTTTTGTGTGTGGCAAAAGTACAATTAGCAGGCAATATTAATATTCTGACTATACAGCAATCTCTCCAGAGAAGTACTTCATGAAAAGGACTGCCTGTGATGTAATAACGGAACTGTTGCCGATCCTGAAAATGGATGCGACTGTGAATTTCAGAGAACCGTTTCCTGTAATCACCTTGATGGATGGCCACACACCAACGTGCGAGGAAGTGACAGTGACTCTGGGGGGGACCGGGATGCTGGGACCCTGCTGCCATCCATTCTGTCTGGCTTCTGGAAACACAGTCAGATTTATGCTCAGCACAGTTGAAAATGATTTTCTGTAGAATCAATAAAATATTAACAGTAGTCGGCATGTTTGACAAGCGGTGACCTTCTCACATCCTGATGTAAGTCAAATGCTCCACTGAAAATGGCTAATTTTAAAATCCACTTTCAACTGCTACATGCATTGTATACAAAGAGGAAGAGGGATTCACAGAGAGAGCAGAGAGCTCAAGAGAAAATGAAGATAGAACATTTCCACCGGCCCAGAATCTAGAGATTAGCTTTAGTGATGAAACCGGAGAAGAACTAGACACTGAGCATCAAACATGCTCTCACAGGTGTCGGGGGCGGGGGTTGCCCTTACATTTACAGCCTCGGGAGTGAAGCAGATGAAAATGTCCAGCAAATTTCATTTTGGAAGCATTTGAAAGCTCTCTCGCATACACACTGACCTCCACTCAGCTCATATGGAGACCTCTAGGTATAATTTTTCTTAACTCTTAGCAGTGCAAAACCAGAAGAAAACTCACACCACTACATCGCTCTATTCTATCAATGGCTGCGTGCTTTTTCTTGCTAGAAGTTGAGTTTTTCTTGGTAGAAGTAGCTCAGTGACCAGCTCAGTGAATACTTTATAGCCTGGAGCAGCCGCTAATGCTCTAGAATACATTTCTCCGGCCTCCCACACACAATCTGTCAGCAAGTCTTACTGGAGCTGCCTCGAACGACTTCCCAAATCCGATGACTTCTCCACCTCTTTACTGCACTGGTGACGTCCCCACCATCACTCACTCTTACTACGTCAGAAGTCTCCAAACTGATCTTTCAACCACCACACTGGTCTCCATCCCCAAACCCCAAGGTCATTCTCCAATCAGCAGCCAGAGATGTTCATAAAAGGAGTATCAAATCCTATCATTCCTTTTTGTATGACCCTCTCAAGACTGTCTTTTGTCACTGCGACGTAATCCCCAGTTCTTACTATGCCCCTCAAATCTCCACCCGATGGAGGAGCCTTTCCCATGGGCCTTTGCTTCTCTCCTCTGTGTCTCCACCTTGTCCTTCAGTCTTCTCCCACCAGGCCAGGCGTGAGATTTCTCAGAGCTTCTGCAGTTGCCGTTATCTGCACCCCAATCCTTCTCCTTCTTGATGTGTCAGACGGTTTTATCATTTGGGGTCTCACTCGGGTTGCCAGAGCCTTGGAGAGGCCTCCACTATAGGCTCAGCATGTCTCCGTATTTCTGTCTCAGAGCGGTCCTTTCCTTAGGATGCATTTCAACTAAATCGGACTCTCTCCCCAGAGCTTTGCAAACGGCTGCGCAGTCTGTGTACCAAACGGAAGCAGACAAGGTGAGGGAGCTGAAAAGCAGCCTGTGCCCTTGCCTCACTGGATGCTTTTGGAGTCACGTCTGCTCAGTGGGGTGCCATTTTCTAATTTGCACAAAAAATGAGATACGCCAGAGATGGCCTTCTTAGCATTCACCACACACACCTTACTCTTTCCTGCTTCTGTGTCTTTGCTTATGCTTATTATCCTCTCTCGACTCCTTACCTCTCTTTCCGCCCCGTAAATTTCTTTTCATCTAATCCACTGAAGCTGTCAGACTTTACCAGGGATCTCCCACTAAGTCTTGATGTCTTTTTGATTTTATTTTAAATATATTTTTATTGATCTCAGAGAGGAAGGGAGAGGGAGGGAGACATAGAAACATCAACGATGAGAGAGAATCATGGATTGGCTGCTTCCTGCACACCCCCTACTGGGGATCAAGCCTGCAACCCGGGCATGTGCCGTGACCGGGAATTGAACCGTAACCTCCCGGTTCAACCACTGAGCCACACCAGCTGGGCAAGAGTTGATTTTTAAAATCTTTTCACGGTAATTTATTTGTTGACCTCCCTCTGAGCTCTCTCTTCTCTTGGTTTTTCTGTCACATCCACCTTTACTTTTCTTACCAATATCTCACTTTTTCTGGGCTTTTTCTGGATTTCTTCTGTCCCACCTCACAGACTGACCCCAACATGTTATGATTTCCCAGGTTTCTCATCTTTGTCTTTTTCTGGCCTGCCTGGTTGCTTTCAGTTTCTAGCAGACCTTCACCTCTCACATCTGTCTTGACGTTAAAATCTAAGTAGACAACCCTGACATCTTTTTGGAGCCCCAGACCTTTTCTCCAGCTGCCTCCTTGGCCATCTCTTCTTGGCAGCATCCCTAAAGCAGGATGTCTGAGCAAGTAGAGTACCCGCTCCCAGCCATCTCTCCCGCCCGCATGGCTTCTGCGCGGACGCTGGATGGCCTCCTGTGGGGCCTCCTGCGGGGAGAACTTGACTTGAAGAAAAGGAAGGTCTGAGGGGTGGACTATTCTGAAGAAAGATAGCAGGCTCCCTCAGGATTGTGTCCCTCTTCCCAGAATGTGGGGCTGTTGCTGGGGCGTGCTTTCCCAGCTAGCAAGAACTCTCATCAGTTCTATGACTCACCTGTAGGGGTTCTAAGCGTCCTTTTCATTTGTTTTTCCATCTTTTACCAACTTCGTACAGCGGGACATGACGACTCCGGACGCCTCCCACTGGAGATGGCGGAGCCGTAAGGTGGAAGGCGTCTGTGTCCTTGAACGGGCCCTTGAAGGTGAGTTTCTAGCCAATCGGGAATGCCTGTAGTCTTCACAGGAGGCTGAAATGAACATGGAGTGCATCGGAGCTGTCTTCAGGCTGGTTTGTAGTATAAGCTAACATTACTTAACTAATAAACTGAGTATGATTTGTATATGGATTTGTTTTGAATTACACCACACTAAAGAATGAGATAAGGACAATAGAACAGATAAGAAATCCTTCGGTGATATTTAGATGGTTAGGTGCCAAGGTGAAGGGAAGTGTCTATGGGATCCTGGCTTGTCTGACTCGTACTACTTGTTTGTGATGACTTTGCCATTGAGTTGCCTGATGGGGACCTGTAAAGAAGGCCGTGGTCCAAAACCTATCACAGTCAAAACTGATCCCAGAACAGGAATGAACGTTCTATTCTCAGGCGAGAAGTGAATATAATTACATTGAAACGTGGGACAAAAGGGAAATTACTGTATATTTAACAAAACGAGTCTCTTAGAAAGTCAGACTCATAGAAACAGAGTGGAAGGGTGGAGGCCAGGGGCTGGGGGAGGGGAGAGGGGGAGCCGTTGGTCCAAGGGCACTGACTCTGCGTTACAAGACGAGTATTCTCAGGAGCTAATGTGCAGTGTGGTGACCGCAGTTCATCGTCCTGTACTGTGCGCTTGAGATGCGCGGAGAGACTCGTGCACACCTCTCACATGCACGGTGGTAGATGTGTGAGCCCATTGCACACCTTAGATATATACAATTTTATTTGTCAGTATCCTCAATAAATTCCCTGGGAGGGGGCAGAGAAATCAGTAGGGCCATGTCCCTGGTTGGAAGCCCCAGTACAAGGCTGGGTAGAAGTGGCAAGAAAGGGCATCCTTGTGGTCTCCTGGTCTGAGGCAGAGAGCTCCGTCTTCTCTGTTAAGGAGAACCTTCGCCTCAGTCTTTCCTGTAGGTGCCTTTCCAAGGGGGAGAGCCCCTCTATCCCCATTGTCGGGATTTTTATCACGAATGAGTATTGAATTCTGTCAAATGCTTTGAATGGATGGATGGATATGATCACGTGACCTTTCTTGTTGAGCCTGTTGATATCATGGATTACACTGATTTTCAAATATTAGATCGGTCTTTTATCCCCAGAATCAGCCTCCTTGGTCATGCCAGGGGGAATAAAGGACATGGGAGAACTTTAAATGTGTAGTAAGAGAAAGAAGTCGATCCGAAAAGACAACCTACTGTGTAATTCCAACTATATGACACTTAGGAAGGCCGGACCGTGGTGAGGGTAAAAGATCAGTGTTTGCCAGCAGCTAGGCCTGTGGGAGGGAGGAGCAGGTAGAGGATTTTCAGGTCAGTGAGACCATTCATGCAACAGCACAGCGGTGGACACATGTCATTAAACACCTGTCAGAACTCCGAATGCGCAGCATCGAGAGTGGGCCCTGATGTAAACTGTGGACTTCGGCTGATAATGATGTGTCAGTGTAGCTCATCCTTGTAACTGACGGACCGCTCTGGTGGGGGAAGTCGGGAATAGGGGACGCTGGGCCTGTGCTAAGAGAGAGGCTATCTGGGAATTCTGTACTTTTCACTCAGTGTTGCTGCGAACCTAAAATTTCTATAACAACAATGTCTATTAATTAAGAAAACAAAATGAGTAAGTACAGGATGAAGAAGTTATGGTCTGATTCTATAGCAGTTTTATATAAAACATCCAGAGGTTTTTCATTGACCACAGATTCAATGCAAACGAAAAATACAATGCAGTGGCTAAGAAAAAAAAAGAAGAGAAAAGATCCCTCTATTCTTGATTAAATAAAAATTGAGGAAATAATGGACACATTGTAATAAGCTTTGATCCCATTACAGCTGGCATTCACTACTAGGCCCTGAATTTTAAAAAGAGTCATTTTCATGTAAATTAGATGGTTGCTAACTTGTGGAAGGTTCTTGAGCCTCCTCATTATAGAAGCATTATGAGGGGGTTGAAAATAGATGTCCTACAGAAGCAATCACGGAAGAAAGATGTAATGTCTGTATCTCAGGATTCAAAACTAGTATGTGAAGGTGCATCCACAGTAGCTTCAAATGCGAGGGTTTGCATCCATTCACAGAAGTTAGAAGAGGATCTTTAAGAAGAATGTTTTTATTGATTTCAGAGCGGGAAAGGAGAGGGAGAGATAGAAACATGGATGAGAAAGAAACATCATTGACCAGCGACCAGCGGCCTCCTACACACCGCCTATTGGGGATTGCAACCCCTGCATGTGGCCTCCTGGTGCTGGGGTGATGCTCAGCCTGCTGAGCCCCAGCAGCTGAGCGGAACAGGGTCATTGTA
The DNA here is from genome assembly GCA_004026665.1 of Murina feae. NCBI lineage: Eukaryota > Metazoa > Chordata > Mammalia > Chiroptera > Vespertilionidae > Murina > Murina feae. Next base: position 51,779 of record PVJC01000838.1, on the reverse strand, counting down.
ACCTCTTTCTCCGGAAGGTCTTCAGGTCGAGCTGTTGCTGTGAGAGCTTGGAGACCTGTCCTGGAAAACATACACGCAGAGCTCCAATGCCCCTGTGCCCAAAGGTCAGAGCAGACACTTCTTTGGGGGCTAGACTGCCTGATCCCCAAGGCGATGCGTCCCAACGTTGTGGGCACCATGGCACACGAGACAATGGTATTGTGTCACCCAGTGCCGATAACTGACCACACTGCTGAAGGCTGGAGGCGGCCGGCGGGGCTCCCTCCACCGCATCCCCCGTGGGCGGGACCCCGTCTCCGTTCCCCTGTGGCCTGTCCCCTATGCACCGTGGTGCTGAGAGGAACTGATTTTTAGTTGATCACGAGTTGAAAGAACGTTGCTCAAAAATCACATCCAACTGGAAGACTCCACGGCTCCTCGCCGCAGGAAGGAAGGATCTGAAGTGGACTTTTCCTCCTTCAGCTGCGGCGGCTTCCCTGTTAGAAAGTAAAGGATAGAGCACACGCAGGTGAAGGGGTCAGCCGTCACCGCTCTGCCCCGATCCTGGAACCTGGTGCCGGGCAAAGGGTTTTGTGTGCTGGTCATCCTGGGAACTTGCTTCCATATGAAAAGTCAGTTGTCTTGTTATTTATTTATTTTTGTTAATCTTCACCCAGAGGATATTTTTCCATTGATTTTTGGGAATAGGGAGAGACAGAGAGCAGCATCGACATGAGAGAGACACATCTGATGGGTTGCCTCCTGCACACACCCCAACCAGGGCCAGGGAACCTGCAACCAACGGATGCGCCCTTGGCTGGAACTGAGCCCAGGACCCTTTTCATCCATGGGGCCTATGCTCTATCTACTGAGCCAAACCGGCTAGGGCCGTTGTTTTCTTTTTGAATCAGTGTCCAGGAGCAAGGAGAAGCGAATCAGAGCATTTGGCCTGTGGCCGAGAGCTCAGGGCCTCGCAGATAAGCACGTGTTGACTACAAGGTCGGCATAACCCGTGGTAGCTCTTCCCGGAGGGAGGAAGCTGGAGGCCAGAGCTTGGACTCCATGCACGTTTGCTTATTTTTTTTTTTTAATATATTTTATTGATTTTTTTACAGAGAAGAAGAGAGAGGGATAGAGAGTTAGAAACATCGATGAGAGAGAACCATTGATCAGCTGCCTCCTGCACACTCTCAACTGGGGATGTGCCCACAACCAAGGTACATGCCCTTGACCAGGATTGAACCTGGGACCCTTCCGTCCACAGGCCGACGCTCTATCCACTGACCCACACTGGCCAGGGCACGTTTGCTTCTTTATCTCCGTTCTGTGCGTGTGGCTGTGAGGATCTAAGTTTCCTTTCAGCCGGAGGGATTATGACTATGTCGCGGCCAAGACATCACGTGTGGCGGCCAATGTGTGACTGCACATCAAGGGGGACGACGCATGCAACCCTGAGCTTAACCTTCACGCGCCAGCGGGAGCCTTCCCTTCCAAAGCGCCCTGGTCTTTCCCCCAAACACGGCTCCTCGGAGTTCAGTGCCTTGGCGGAGTCTTTCCCAGCGAGGAGAGGAGGCGCAGCATCTTGTCCGAAGGAGAAAACAGCACCCCAGTCTCCGGGGCACTTTCATTGGAGTCTCACCGCGTTACACCTGCCCCTTTCCCAAAAGGGGCGCGGCGAGCGAGCCTTCCCCAGGAGTGGCGTGGTGGTCGCTGGTTCCCCCCTTTCTCTCCCCGGAACGGTTATTATGGTCTCCTTGTCTGCTGAATGGCCGTTCACTCACGCATCACACATTTGCTCAGAACCCACTCTGAGCCCAGCATGGCACAGGAGGTGAGGAGGAGAGGTGACGGGGAGCACCCCTCGCCCCGAGGCAGTGTAGGCGAGGAGCTGGGTGCACACCCCACGTTTCCCTGGGTGCAAAGCAGTGAGTCCTCCGACCCTGTGTCTTGGGATGGTGCCCCGGGCGCTGAGGGACTTCAACACTCAGCTCGGGGCTCAGCCTCACAGGGACGTTGTCCGGGTTCACCCTTCCCCCAACCTGCTGAGCCTGCAGAGCGACGCCTCCTCTCCCTGGTGGTCGGTATCTTTCCAGAAGCCTCGTGACCCTCTGAATAGGAACTGCGCCTTTTCCAGCAGGTGGGCGGGCAAGGCTCTCGTGTCCTAGCCTCCTGCATGTCCGCGTGTCCGTGTGTCCACTGGCATCCAGGCCTGCACGGCCCGTGCGCAGCGGCGGCCGCTGTGGCTCTCCCGGAGGGCTCCTTTTGGCCTCAGCTGTGGCATCTTCACCTTCGGAGGTGAAGCCCTTCCTTGTAAGTGAGGGGTGTGCGGCCCGGTGGGTGCACCCTCTCCGTCCCTCCAACGGGACCTGCCCTTGAGCCCCTCCACACACCTGGAGCCACAGAAGCACCGCGTGGGCCCCACCTGTGGCCTGTTTGCCTTCTCGGGACACCGCCGGCTCCACCCACCCAGCCGAGGCTGGTGTTCAAAAAGGAGAGCATTCCCCTGCAGAGGAGCGAGCGACGCCCCGGGCTGCTCTTCAGGCGGACGGCTCCAGGAGCAGCCAGCCTGGTGTCCTGGGGCCTGGGATGAAGCTACCCGCTGCTGCAGAAGGAACACCTGACCCTGGACGGGGCCGTGGAACCATTCTGGGTGCTGCGCTGGCCCCGGGCAGATGAGGATCAGGGCGTATCGCTGTTGGGGCCTCTGCTTCCTAGAAGGTGGCAGGCCCCTCTGGTCTAGGGCCTTGCTGCCTTGTGGGACCACCCTCCCGTCGGGGACAGCTGTCCTGGCCCCTGGGACAAGGCCCCCCAGAACTGGAGCATCCTGGGAGCCGTCAACCAGGCCTGGGGTTTGCTGGACGGGTGGCATCAGCCGGACTCCCTCCCGATGCGTCGATGGGGAGCCTCCAGCACCCGGGCGCCCAGGTGGCTCTCATCCCAGGACTCACCTGCCGGCCCTTAAAGCCCCTGAGATCCCGTGAGGTCGGGCTTCCTTGAAGTGTGGTTGCAGCCTCAGGCAGATCCCGCCGCCAGAGCCCCCATCTCCGTGCACCGCAGCCCGTCCTGCCTCCGCGCCCCGGTGGGCACCGGCTCACACCTCTCCCCACGCCCCTGCAGCCACCAAGCCGCCCTGCAGGCTCCGGCCATGCCCCTTTGCCTACGTGGGAAGCCCCGCGCACCTCGCACCCGGACCAGGCCCGGACCGGCTCGCGCTGGAGAAGGTAAGGGACCAGCGCTTCTGTCTTTGCTTCCAGTAGTTTTCCTTGCGGTAACAGTTCCTCTCGGGGCACACACTGAGCACAGCGCACAGTTACTTTCTGACGAATGTCGGACCCAAAGTGCTAGAGGATGTGTCTGGAGAACCATGGATGTAGGGAGGCGACGAGTCTGTTGCCCAACTGGTACACCTAACACCCGCCATCTAGCCTCAGCACTCCCCGGGCCTTGCAAGCCGGGGGAGAGGAGCAAAAGGCAGGGAAGTGACTAGAAGCTCAGGTTAAATGAGCATTTATTACCCATGGCTTTGCCTGGGCACCTAGCTGGAAGCTTTACACGTTCTCCTCCTGACGGGACCATGAAATGTAAACGTATTATGTCATGGGTAAGGCTGCCCGTGGTCCACCTTAGTTGGGTTAACGAAGCCACATTCTCGTTGGGAAGAGCAGATTGGCATGGTTAAGGTTGAGGGCAGGTCTGAACCCGCTCTGTGGGAGTCTATAAGCCACACACTTCCAGCACCGAGAGCAGGCGGGTGGGGCACGGGGACGCAGGCCCTGGGCCACGCTGACGGGGCTCACAGCCCGCCTGATGCCGCCCAGCACCCAGCGGGCTCCCGCTGCGCCCCGTTTTCTCACGTGGGAAACGCCACACACCACGTGCCACGCGCCGGGACCAGGCCCCGACCCTGACCCCGGCTCGCACTGGAGGAGGTAAGTGACCAGCGCTTCTATCTTTTGCTTCAAACGTTAACAGTTTCTCACGCGGCACATACAACCCCGCAGCTCATGGATCATACTGTGTCTTGAGAGTTTGCGTTTTGCACAGCTGTGAAGGTGAAGGATCTGATGGGGGAGGTGGGGTGGGGGTGGGCCAGAGAGGACAGGGTGTCTCTAGGTCACACACTGCAGCGATTCGAGCAAGGGGGGTGGGAGGCCCGTGGCAGGCGCCTCAGCCGGTCTGCCTGGCGGGCTCTCAGCCGTGGGCGCTGGAACTCCGTCCTTGCACACCTGAGCTTCATTTTCTCTCCAATGAGGAGAAAACGGGGGGCCGACCTCGTAAAGCTGGGCTTGAGGTTTCAATGCCTGTGTGTGTATCATGTGCATCTTACGCGTGTATATGAATAGATACGCGTTTATGTTATATGCATATCCTGGAAAAACAGGTTTTAAAATGTGTCAAGCCCACGGTAAGTCTCTGCCGTTAGTATTATCATTACCATTACTGTTGTTGTTGTCGTGCTGTGACGTGCGTTTAAGGTGGAATGGTTTCCTAGAGACTTAGAGTGCCTGGTGCAGAGACGGGGGAGAAAGGTTGGATTGCGCACGGCAACATAGACCTTCGCTAGCGTCACTGAATGAGGCTCTGATGTCACTGTGTTCTTTCTGGCTTTAAAAATCATTTCGAAACCTTTAAAAATGTGCATTGCTAGCAGGGAGCTTTCCTTTCTGAATTGTCTTGTATTTCTAATATAATAGTGTTTTCTCCGAGGGATACCCTTCAGGAATCGTTGGTTGCGCTTTTTCTGTGAATGTGTTAGACGCCCCTTGGGTGTCTGCGGAAAATTAAGTTTATCTGGGTTTTTCCGGAAGTGCTGTCGGGACTTTGGGGAGCAGGGCAGGAGGAGAGCGGTTTTCCTGCGTGAGCGTGGAGCATAAAGCATCCCTTTCCGGAATAAGGGACCGAGGGACTCGCCGCGGCCCTCCTGGGCTCAGGCTTCCGTCCTCGCACAGCATTTTAGCAAGAAATTAGAATAAAGGGGAAGTGTGTGGGCACCTTAGATAAAGGAAACCGCCATTTGCTTTCAAAATCACGTTGACGAGACGCCTCGGGGCCGTGTCTCTCAGTCAGCCGACGTGAGATTGGTTTCCTCGCACCCCCTTTGCTGGGAGTCTCAGAAGCTATGGAAGATTCCTCAGTGAGGACGTGGGGTTCAGAGTGAGGCCTGTTGGGGGAAAGGACCTTTTCCTGGAGGAAAGGGCTCAGTGGAAGCTGTGAGGTGTGCAGGGTTAAGGCGTGGGATGAGGAGGGAGGGAAACGGCCTCTCGGGGATGCTGAGACGTCGAAGAAGGCCTGGCTGCCTCCCGCGGAGGGAAGGCCTCACTTAGACCAGCGGTGGGAGGGGAGGCAGCAAACAGGGATTCATTCTTGGACTGTTTACTGCTCCGGTGATAAAAACTTGCTCATAGACACAAAGAGTAAAATGATGAAATAAATGGAAACGCAACCACATACATGTGTTTTTAATAAAATGTTGTTTAGCACAAGTCACGAGCCACCTCACAAGTGGCAGGTAGAGATCTGAAGTCCTTGGTGTACATTCGGCTGTTCAAGGTCAGGAAGGGATGCCCATGCACATAGCTTACCCGTCCTGCACCTGGCGGGAGGGGTCTTATCTGGAAACTCAGACCCTTCGAAGGCATCTCTACTTGGCCCGAGACTGCCTCTCACCTGCTAGCTGTGCCATATCCGCTGGTTACAATCATAACCTCCGTAGCGCGTCCCACACCCGGATAGGAAGCAGCAGAGAGAGAATGGGGGCCGTCTCATCTCTTAGCTTATCTGTCCTCTGAGCCAACTGCCATGTAGGTGCTGTAGACAATGCCCTTGCACTTCAGTAACATCAAGTGTGGGCATGTTGACGATACATACAGGGTGGCTGTCCATCAGCCGTAGGAACCACTAGCTATGTCTCTACCCGGAAAGATTCCTTATTCGGACAGTGACCTTCCTCTCCCAGAACAGGGGTTCTTTTTTCAAAGCAAATATTTTGACATTTGCAGTGGAGGGTAACGTCCCTCAAAGGTTCGATTCACCTTGCCAACTGATGTCAGCTGACTTGTGAAATTTCCAGAATGAAATTTTCACGCAGGCATTGGGAGGTGTTCGGATCCGACCTCATCTGATGCCGAAGCAAGCTCGCCCATTCACATGGGTCATCCAGAGGGAGTGAGGTGTGCCCTGTCCTCACACCCAGCGCCGGGTCCCGCTGGGCTGCTCTCTGCTGGGAGAGCATGCACCCCCCTACCCCTCCCGGCTCTCTAAATACCCTGGTCAGGTCAGCGTGTAGACAAGGCCCGTCCTGCGTCCTCATGGCAACGTCGGCGGTCAGACCTTTATTTCTGTCTCTTTACTTCGCGTTCCTTTTGTCAGATACTAGATACACTTTAATAAAGGAGGCAAATGGCGGGATATGAAGGGGACGATACACCGTCTTCTATGCACACAGGGTGTCAGCTTCCGGAATCCTCATTTCCAATAGGGGACTGAGTCCCCAGGCCCTGCTAGAGAATTCAGACGGGGGTGATAAACGGAAAGAACGCTGGACGTGAGTTTGGTTGGAGTTTGGGAGTTTAACTTAGTTGCGAATTTTCTAAACCAGAATAGATTCCATTCTTCTTCTTAGCAACAGCAACCGAAACGAACATGTGTTTGAAGTCTTCTTTGCTTGCTGCCTTTTAGACAGGTTTAATCAAAGTGGTTCAATTTCTATAAAAAAAATGGGGGGGGGGAGGTTTTTAATTTAAAAACAAAAAAAGGCATTAAAAGCAAAACAGACATGATCAGCTAGATGCTGTTTAAAAACTGAGGCGACGGTCTCCTGAATATTTCTTGGTGTCGCCGAAAGAAGCGCCCTGGCTCCTGCAGCCACAGAGGGAAACGGTTCGTAAATGCTGTCTATTTGCTGGGCCTGAACTGGGGAAGGATTCAGATTTGATTCATTCAGTTACCGTCCCCAGCAGAGCTCTCCCCAGCATTTTGCTTTCTCAGCTGCTCGGAAAAGCTGGAGTAAGATTGGGCTGCATGCGAGCAGGGCCTCAAAGAAGGAGAGGGCTGTGGGCTTTAAAAACGACCGCAGTCCGTTTTGTACCTTGTGTGGTTGGCGTGAATGGAAACAGGATGTGTTTTCTTTTAACCTCAGAAAACAAAGCTTGTAGAAAGAGTCATAAAATGGACACGAAGCCCACAACATAAGTCTCAAATTTGGTCTTTTGTGCATTTCAAAATATAACCTTCTAGTTTTATGGTAAATTATATATATATATATATATATATATATATATATATATATATATATATATATATATATTTATTCTGTGTCATGTGATGTAGAAAAATAGGCAGAAATTAAAGATTAGTAGAGCGAGGTAAACATACTTTCCCCTCAGTATTACGGCCTTTGTTTCCTTGTATAAATCAAATATTTGTAAAATGGCTGCAGAGATTCGATCCCTACAAATTTTCTAAGTGTCTTCCAAAGGGGTCATGTGAGGCAAGACCCTGAGGTCAGATCACTGTGTTGCTGTGGGTGGTTTGAATATTTTGTCAAACAGCCGAGAGTGTTACTATGTATACGTGGCGATTCTGCGAACCGTATTTGACTATGGCTCTTTATTTATCTCGTTTAGTTTCGACTTAAGGTTATTCACTCACTTTGGAAGTTCATCTCTGCGTATTCTTTTCTGCGTTTGATGTGAGAAATAGGGTGGCTGTTCGCGGGGCGCATTTCCTCGCTGCAGATGGCCGAGGCCTCGGAAATAAAGGATTCTCGGCCCCACGTGTGGTCGGAAGCCACGTGGGAGCCCCTGTGGCTCACGCACGGCACCCCACAAGGCTGGTGGCGGTTTCCCACGTGAAAGAGGGCTTGGTGAGCTGCGTGGAGCAGAATATCGCTGCAGAGCTGCCTGTGTGGGTCTCCCACAGCGTCTGCCTTATTCCTTCCCCGAGGCCAGCACCCCGCGGGTGGTTGGCAAAGGGTCCCCATCGTGTGAGGATGTGGCTGTTCTTTCAGCTACACACACAGGCAGTAAACCTGTGTCCTGCCCGCCCCGTAGAGATCCCGGGGAGCTGAAGGCCTCAGCCTGTTGCCAATGTCACATGGCACCAGCCAGCACCTCTCGGGTCCACGGCGGGGTGGGCCTGAGCCAGGGCTGCCGGCCGCCTGTCAGCAGTGGCCTCCTGGCCACGTCGCCATGCTCAGGAGCTAGCTGGGGCCTCGCTCCGATTGAGGCACTGATGGGCCCTCTAAGCGTTTCCCACGCATCCTCAGTGACAGCAGCTGGTGTGCCAGGGAAGTGAGGGCGGGTGGGCACAGAGAGGCACAGAGAGGCTCGGGCTGCTCGGAACCTGGGGTCAGGACAAGGCCGCCAGGAAGAGCAGCGCGGCCTGCCAGCTCCTGCCCTCAGCTCCCTGGCACTCTCGGCTCTTCTTCGTCCTGTCACCAGCGTTCACCCCAACCTTCCTGCGACTCGTCATTCCTGCCCGGATATTGTAAACACATTTAGACACGATGGACGTGAGACCTGGGGAAGGCGGCCTCCGTCCGGGGGGCACGTGCTCACCTGTGTGTCCCAGGACTAGGCCAGCGCACGCCTCCCGCAGGCGCCTGACGGGCAGCAGAAACGCACTGTGGATGCTCAGGCACAAGGCGTGGCACATGCCTCCCGTGGCAGGCAGACTCCACGTGATGGCCAGGAATCCCACCTCCTGTGCACATGCTGTGTGAACCCCTTTCCGTGGGCAACTGGCTCCTAACCAACGCCAAACCTCAGTGTGGCGGGGGCACCATTTCTGCTGGTAGTTTCCAGAAGGTTCTCACTTGGTCTTGGCGTCAGACTCCCTGCTGGCTTTGATGCAGAAGCAACGCGAGAGCTGCCACAGGGCAAGGGGCAGAGGTTGGTCTGTGGCCAGCAAGGGACTGAGGCTCTCGGTCCAGCAACCCTGCAGGGACCGGACTTGCCACAACCACGGGCTCTTAGAGGCTCATACTTCCCCCAGGCTCTCGGCTGAGAGGCAGCGCTGGCTGACCCCGGGGGTGGCAGCCACGTGACAGGGAGCCTGTCCCAGAGACGCTGACCCCCCCCCCCCAGAAGCTAGAACATAACAGATGTGCGTGGTTTTAATCCTCCAAGTTTGTGCTAACCTTTTCTTCCCCCCTCAGAAAGATGTGACTAATATACCTCTGATTTATTCATTCCGCCATCTGTTCGCTGCGCAGTGTGGATGAAGTATTTATTGTGAGCTGGGAATTATGCTGGCAGGGAGGACATCATGGGAACGCAGCAGGCAGGATTACTGTTGTTTAGTGAGGAAGGCACGTCATTAACGTGTGATGAGAGGCACAGAATGGGGGTCGTGGGCCTTCACGGGAGGAAAATCTGAGCGGTGATAGGGGCCCTAGGAGGGTTTATCTAAGAAAGTGATCTCTCCTTTGAGGTCCGAAGAATAAGAAATATGTTAGATGAACGACAAGGAGAAAACGTCAGAGAAAGGGGAAGGTGTGCTTGAGGACCTGGGATGAGAGAGAGTTTGAGGGAAGGTAGAAGTTCTCCGTGTTTGGGTCCGAGAGAGAGAGAAGCCTGTGTCGCTAAGTTGAGGTCAGGCCGTGAAGGTCTGGTGAGCAACTTTCAAAACTACGACTTGATCCTGAGGGGGACGGGGCGCTGCTAACGGGGAGTGGACGCAACCACCCTGGGCCCTGGGAACACACTCTGATCTCACGGTGAAGATGGTTTGAGTCAGAGGACAAGGGAGGAAGCAGCGCTGTGAGGATGTTATGGGACTCAAGTTCTGCTGGAAATGAGCCTGACACAAATGTAGGAGAACCAGGGGTGGAAAGATCTGGAAAGGGAGCTTTGCGTGGGAATCCGAGGTGCCAAGCACACCCAGCCGCTGGAGAAAGCCCTGAGGCATTTTTCATGGAGCTTGGGGACCTCTGTGTGCTGTCCCACTGGGCCCGCCAATGGGAATCTGAGGGCCTGGAGGAGGGAAGATGAGCTGGACCTCCATCCACTCTGTTGCACGGTTCCTTTAGCACTCATCGCTCGCTGACCTGCCATATGCTCGCTTTCTTTATTATCTGTCTCCTGGTTAGAGATGTAAGCTCCACTAGTGTAGGGATATTTGACTGTTTTATTTATCCATATTTTCTAAGTCTAAATATAGCCGAAGACAGTGCCTGGCTCATAAGATAATAATAGCAAATAGTAAAATTACATCATTTAAATTTTAAAGTGCATTGGGGGGGGGGGGTTTGTAGATGATAATTCTCCAAATTCATTAATTGGCTCTTTTTTGCTTAATGTTAAAAGGATAAAAAGTTGTCTTAAACATAATTACACACACTGAAACGCTCCTATGCCAGGGTCGCAAGCATGTCGTTTTACTTCTTATTTTACCTGTCTGACTACACAATTGAAAATCAACTTAATTTGTCAAAATGGATATATATATTTTTTAACTTCAAACATTCAGGTGGCGATGATCGCATATATGAAAACGAGAGGACAGTCCAGCCCTGAGTGAGTAGTCATGGGAGAGCATCGGTCATTTCTCTGTCTGCGATATTGATCTTCAGTTCCCAGCGGATGAATTTAGTTTGGGTGACTCGCTTTCCAAAACACGAAGCTCTCCGTGGTCTCCTGCACTCGCATGTTCTGAGATTGCTTCAGCAACAGCCCTTCTCCCTGTCTGTAATCCTCGTGGCGTTTTTATATGCTTGTTCTGCATATTGGGACGAAATCGGAAAGTGGGAGACTTCTCTTTCCTTAGACATGGTGTCTTGTTAAGACGGAATCCCCTTCAGTAACCTGTCCTCCTGCGAGGACACCCCTTTGCAGTTTCCTCACGATTGGTCCCCGACAGTTTCTCGGTGTGGACGCCTTTTCCATCTGAATGTCGCAGAGATATGCCTGGTTTTGATTCGTGGACACAGGCTTGGTGGCTTTCCCTGCCCCCGGGGAACCCCCTGAGAAAGGCCTGTGGGGCAGGAGCTGCGCTCATCACACACATGACCCCTGGGCTGAGCGGGTGGAAGCTGCTGCGTGAGGAACATGGATTCTATTTACCTCTCATATCTTTTTCATTTCGCTGTTTCTCCTTCACTCCTATCTCCATCTCGCTCCACCTGGTACTGAGCCACAGCCCGGAGCATGAGACTGGCACTGCAGGGACGGGGGGCGGGGGGTGGGGGAAGTTTCGGGCAAATTCCACGTCTGCCAGCGCTGCCACTCACCCCTATGTGGCGCTGGGCATTTCACTTAGTGCTGCCGACCCCGCATCTTCTCATCTGTAACAGATTTCCGCATCTCAGTCCCACCAAGTCACTCCTTTAGCTTCGCATCCTGGTAGGACAAGGAGCAGGAGACTGAACGTTTCTCCACGCCCCCGTGACCACTTTTCCTCCCATTCTCCCCGAGCGGCCATGCCAGCCGGGAGATGCCTCCTCCTAATGGGCAGGTCCTCGCCTCCCAGGCGGCTTCCTCCGTCTGGCTCGCTGGCCCCGAGTTACGAGGTGTGACTCCCACTGTCACCACTGTGACTGGACTGACCTTTGAGGAGACTGATTTCCAGGTATTCAGTTGCTACATTGACAATCACATCTGATCACTCATCGATAAGTCTTGACAATAATTATTGATAGCTCGTCTATGCCCCACCTTTCATGAGAGCTTCCGTCCATGCTGCCAGTGTTTCCTCAGATAGGGGTGTTTTTTCAGAATTTGAAGTGATCCAAAGTGTTATCAATACAAAGTCCACCTCATTGCTAATCATATCGGACAGATTGCCACCCGGCCTTTGGAGACACATCTGGCATGTGGAACTCAAGCGGCCTCTCTCTCTCTCTCTCTCTCTCTCTCTCTCTCTCTCTCTCTCTCTCTCTCTCATAATCTGCCTGCGCCTCTCCTTCCTGTGGGCGTGATGCATGCCGCTGTAGTGAGCCACCTGTGAAGAAAACGGATGTGATGCTTAATATTAGCCGCTGGGCCTGACCGTCGTGCCCTGAGGAGGGAGAAGAGAGGCTGGTGGGTAGGAAAGAGGGAGCTGGTTTGAGTTGTACTGTTTCCCTCATTTATCTTCGGATGTTTGCAGGCAGCAGTTTGCAATAGTTTCTCGATCCGGTGAGACTATGCCTGCGGCTCACGGGCTTATAAAAGGTCAAAGTGTTTCTGTTGATTCAGCGCGCTCCCTCTCTCTCTCTCTCTCTCTCTCTCTCTCTCTCTCTCTCTCTCTCTCTCTCTCTCCCTCCCTCCCTCTCTCCCTCTCTCCTGCAGAGACCAGGATTAAATAGCCTTCGGGATTATGCTCTTATAGGTACAAGATGTTTTATTGACAAACACTTCCCAGCCGGTCACCTAAGCAGGTGTGGGGACGAGCCTGATAAGTTTCGGTCAGTTACACAGCTGATGGTTTTGCTTCTCCTTGTGTTCCCCGAACAATGGCCTTTTCGCTGCTTTGTCTGAGACTGTGAGGACTTCGGATTCTGTTTTATTTCGATGCTTCTGGCATAGTTTAAAAACCCTCAGGAAACAATCAGGGAAATTATCTCCCTGAACAATTATGAAAACAGCTATTCAAGCTAAATTTTCAAGCTAAATGCCTCTAAAGCCGGCCTTCAAGAATGATGTGAATTAGTTGTAAGACACGTTTCTGATGAGAATTATTATAGAGGAAGGAAGGAAGGCGCCCCCGTGTTCTAGGCCCTAAAGAGGCAGGAAAATTCCGAGCGTGCGTGGGAACCGCAAGGAGCCTCATCGTCACTGACCGTGTCTGCGACGGGCCTTCTCGGGTGAAGCCGGCTCGCACTGCGCTCTGCCTTCCCCCAGCTTCTCCTACCCCCCCTTCCCCGCCGCTTCAGGACATGGGGGAAGCCAAAGTCTTCATTCCGGCCCTTCAGACTTCCCGTTTCCTGGTATAATTCTCTGTAATTTCTCAAGGACCAGCAACACTGGTGGGTGGTGTTGGAAAACAGGTTTTCCTGACAAGGACCAACTGCTTGCTTCTGAGAAATCACGCTGATGAGCACTGAGTCACGGATGCTGTAAAAATCGCTTGAGTCTGGACCTGCACACCTGCGCCGACAGCGGCCTGTCTCCCACGAGAGCCCCAGGGGCCGCGTCTGAGTGGGAACTCCGCATCTTCGCACGCACGCTTCCCGCACGAGAGTGCTCCGAGCTCCTTAAAAAAAAAAAAACAACGCGTTCCTATCGCCTGCGCTCAGCACCTCTACTAGCGCGGAGAGGAAAAGCATGCTGGCAGAAGGGACCTGGAAGGGATGCTGATACCTCCCAGGACTGAGAGTTCCTTCTGTGTGCGGTCGGTTACCTGCCTCGCTGAAGCCCCAGCCATTGGAGTGATTCTCTAAGCTTCTCCTCCTCATCCCTACTCCCTGTCCTCATTCCGTCACCGTGTCCTGCTCCTCCACCTTGTACCTCTTTGCTTCTTCCGAGTTCTCCTCTCCCTTCCAAGGATGTCCACGCCAGGATGGAACCTGGTCTGTAACAGAGCGAATGTCTCTGAACTGGCCCCCCCCTGAGTCTCCTTCTTACCCCGTTTAATTCATGTCTGTTACCTCGATGGAAACGCTGTGCTTCGCTTAAAACAGTGGGTGGAGTCCAATTGTTCTCTGACCTCGGCTTAGTGTCTGTGTGTGACCTGCTTTTCCTAGTCTCACTCAGCTCTGCTCTCCTGCCCGGGTCCGTGCAGACCATTCCCTCCAGTGTCTCTTGTAAGAGAAGCATTGAGGCCGGAACTGTGCAGAGAATGGGTGCACCTCCGGCATCCCTGGAGGGAGGGGCTAGCCTTCCCAGGTGTCCGAGCTGTGGCCGAGTGGGGTGCAGTTTTTCGGGGGTTTACTCTATGACCAAGGTCAGTGCAGGAGCTCAGGTTACTGCTCAGGCCACCAGGTGGCAGCCAGTCTGAGACTGCTGGGCTCAAAGACCATCCATCTCTAAGGACCTCTCTGCCAGGGACATGGTTTGGAGGTGGCTCTTTAATTGTGCACCTACTTAACCCTGGTCATCCATCCTACTCCGTATGTGATTTTTTTTTCCCTCTCCACTGCCCTTTTTAGGTGTTAGCTTGTTTCAATTATTCATCCAGTCATTCCTTCCATTAACTTTTCATGAATGCCGACACTTCGGGAGGTGACACAGAGAGTAGTCAAATAAAGCCCTGCTCTCCGGGCAGTCCCAGCCGGTTGGTGGCCAGAGGGAGAGGTGAGACTGTTAATAAAAGAATGAGAACACGATTGAAAATGCAGCGCCCACAGCAGAAATGCAAACACCAGGTTTAAAGGCTGCGCGGAGGAAGTGCCTGCGTCTAATAACAGCTGATGACTCATTAGCCCGGTTCCTGCCTGATTTATCTCTGCCCTGCCACTCGGCAAGGTCTCTGTTCAGAGTAGAGCAGACGGGGGTTTGGCGCAGGAGCCTCTGATGAGGGTCTAGCCTTTTATCGCCTTGGTAGCGCCTTCTCCACGGAGCTGTCCCTCTGTCTCCTAAATGAGATCTGAACGGTGTCATTAGACAGGAAGTTTGGTTTCATTGCCACCCATTCTTTCAGCTGCTAATCCTTCCAGTTCGCCAAGGAAAGTCACCGCCAACCAGTTTGATAACTGGGCCGATGAAACCGGTGACTCAGACATGATTGGTTTAAACCACAAGTTGGTTCCAGGAGAAATGCCAGTTCCAAGGCACATGTGTGGGCACGGACAGTTTTAACATCAGGCCTGAATTGTTGAGTTCGCCCGTCTCGATCATCTACAAAGTAAAATATCTTCAGGGGTTGGATAGATTATCTTAGTCTTTAAACGCCGCCATCTTTTTTTCAGATTCCATGGGTATCCTGTGCCTGGACGGTTAGTCCACAAACCTTCCCTTCACACGTTCGCAAGGTCCTTTCTTCCCATAGTCCATCGGGACCATCAAGAGAGCATTTGTCCAGTCGCACTGATTTCAAACACATTTGTTTTCTTTTATTGATACAGGATTTAAACTTAAAACTAAATGTTATTTCATTAAAAAAGTAGAAGCCAGAGTTAATGTCAACCGCCTGTGGTACAATTCCCAGGTTCCCATGATTTTTCACAGGAGAGCATATCAGTGTTGAATCCATAGAAATCTTCTACTTGAGCGTAACTCCAGGTGCAAATGCAGACGTGGTCCTGGACGCGTCAGGCTGTCCTGAAGCTACAGAGCCTCTGAGCACAGCGGCTCCCAGAGCGACCTCAGTGAGACCAGTTGTCAATCATATAATAGTCTCTGAAGGACAACCAGCTTCTCTTGCTATGAAAATGTATCATTTAAACACACACCCTCTGGCCTTCCCAGCCTGTGTATGCAAAGATGCTGTGTGTGCAAAATGTCTGCGTAGAGAGTTAGAGATGATTGAGACAAAACAGAATGTAATGGTATCAAACGGCAATTTCATTAAGAGACCTGAAGTCAGACCAAGAGGTGGGCGGGGAATTCCTTCCAAGAGATGTATTTATGGGGATTTGAACATGTTTTAGAAGCCGAGATGAATAATTCTCTTAGGAAAAATGCATCTAACAAATAAAATGAAGAGTTGAGCCGTGATGCCGACCTTTCACACACATGATTAAATGCACATCGTCAGACTTGCCATCCTGTCTCAGCGCGCGGCTCCCAGGTGTTGCCTTCTTCCCTGCTTATTGACTGTGGATAATGTATTCTGTGGACTCACGCTTGATGTATTTGGGAAAGTAGAAAACAATTAACCACTGCTTAGGTCATTGTCAGGAATGATGAAGTAAGATCCCCAGCTCCATGGACTGTGGCCTCACAACATTATAAATCTGGGGGCTCTCGCCAGCGGCACCTGCAGTGCAGCATCTTTGAGGACGAGTCTTATCTCCACTGTAGGAAAGGGACACATGAACTCTTGTACATTTAACCTGATTAGGAACAAATTTCAACCAAAGTAGGATTTGATTGAGAGGTTCCAGCTAAGCACTTGAGAAATACAAGCGACTGAACTTAAAGGCATGAATGGTTGGGTGGTAGGGTGCTACAGTTTTGGGAACCCAATGTTGGGAGGAAGAGGGTCCGGTGACTCTGCTGTGGAAAGAAGTTGACTAGTGATGTTGGTAGGGATGCGCTGTAGACCAGGGATACACATGTAGGCGATAGAATTCTCAAACAACCCTATGAAGTAGCAAGCACCGGCCTTTGCCGCTGGGCGAGGTTAGATCACCTCCCCAAAGTCACAACGCGGGGGGTCCAATACAGGCTTGTGTGGCTCCAAACGGACGCTCAGCTCAAGGTTGTTGGGCAAACTTGGCAATACATTTTAGTGGGTGAAAAAGAACAGGGCTGTTGCTTGATGAACACAGAGCATGGGGATTAAAGGGACAACACGAAGGAACGACTTCCACGGGGCAACGAGGAAGGCGTGGCCGCTGGAGGTGCTTTGAGGCTCAGGTAGAGCGCGGGCTAGTTTGTGAAGAGCTGAAGACACATCTCCCGTGTCCAGCGATGCCCCGTTGTAAAGATGCAGAAAAAAAAGTGGGAATAGCTGCTTCCATTTTCGACTCCGTGATCTCAGAGGAGACAAAACGTCCGGAGTCAAGTCAGATAGGAACCAGCTTCCAATGGTTTTCTCTCTCTTGCTCAAGTTCTTTAAGTTGTTTCCTACTCATTTCAGGACTGAGCATTTCTGCTTTTTATATAATTAAAATAAGGTTCTCTATGGGGTCCATACAACCACCCCTTCCGCTCTTAATTAAGGAGTCATTACATTGATAATGGGGAGATTCTGGTGCTGACTCACTCCTCGTTTTGTAAAGCTCTTCCGAATGACCGTTAAAGCACTCTGTGCCCTATGTCGAGAGGGCTGTGCGATAGCATTATGTAGAACACCATGACAGTTTGGTGTTCAGGTCAGACGCATCCCACACATGTCCTGAGAACTGGTCCGGGTGTGACGAGAGCATTTCATGTGGCACTTCCTGATGGCTTGAACACTGGAAGGCTTTCCCATAAATCTGGTGTTTGTTTGCTCTGACGTTTACTGCTTAGGAGGAGGAGAAGTAATTGTGAAGATCGCCTCAGCCATACATTGTACTCACAGGCTCCCAATTTACTGACGGTTGGAGATGCCGTTAGCACAAGAGCTACTGCATGAGAGCAAGCAGAAGCTTTTGCTGCTCTCACCGAGGTCCGGGAGCAGCATACTGTCTTAAAAAAGGCCAGGTGGCCAGGGCTCTCCACTTCCCCACGCCTGGTCTCTGTCACACCCACTCGGCTCTGTCACTGGGGGGAGAGCAGGCAGAGACCAGACAGAAACATTCGGTTGACTACCGTTATTTACAAAAGTTATCGACAAAACGAGGTGGTGGGAGCTTTGTCCTGTAGGCTATAATTTGCCGATCTTTAACTTAGACCAACAGCCTGCTTACTAGAAAGATGTGATTAATACAGATCGGAATTTTAGAAACAGAAGGAATTTTAGCCGTTTTCTGACATTCCCCCATTCATTTTTTAACATTATTTTTATTGCTGACACCATTATAAATGTTCCCATTTCCCCCCACTTTTCCCCACCTGCACCCAGCCCCTGCGCCCCTCCCTCTGGCCATCACCACACTGTTATCTGTGTCTCTGGTTATTGCATATATGTCTTCAGCTACTCGCTCTGCCCGATTCATTTTTAAGTGAGAAAACGAAGGCCCGCAAAGGAGAAATGCAGCACAGATGCTCCCTCAGTCACAGAAAGCAGGTTACAGTCCCTGCAGCACTGGTGCGGGGTTGCCCAGGCAGCCACCGGAAAAAGCATCCCACCTGAGAGTGAAAGGACACCTTTCGGGAGTCTGACTGCATTGTCCTGTATGTCAACATATGCAAATGTATGCTAATTTAAATGGGATGTTTGGCAGGCCTCAGGGAACCCCATTTAGCTGCTGCTAAGGAAGCTATCCCCAAAGAATACAAACGAGAAGAAAATGGTTCCAACGCCTGATTAATATTTTGTGGTCTGCACAGAGCTGCCTGCTCGCTGATCCCGTTCCCCGAGCCGGGTCTCCTCTGTGATCCGCTCTTCATTTCTGCAAAGATCACACGGCAGACGTGCTCAGACTCATCCCTTCCTTCCCACGGGCAGCCCCCACGCTCACTCAGGCCTGTGGTCCCTGGTGTGGAGGCTGATGCTGGAGCTCTTACAAGCCGAAATGGTTCATGTCTGGCGATAGATAGGAGCTAAGTGATTTTTTTTTCACTCGAAATGACTTCTGGGGATGAAAGCAAGGGGTCAACTTTGGAAATAGACTTATTTTAGAGCAAGAGACTAAAAAGCAGGAGCAATTTTCTTGCAATCTGTTTTTTGGCAGAGAAAATGCCATGAAAATACTAAAGGCAAACTCCATTGTTTTGGTCATTTGAATATGAACATAAATCAGGGTGACATGGAGGAGAAATTCTTGCAAAAGGAACGATACCCATGGCCCCGATAAAGAGGTTGAATATGATGATAACTAACGACCGCAGAGGAATGAGGATGTGACAGGTACAGTTCGAAGTGCTTTACAACGTATTAAATCATTTGCATTATTGTTAACCCAAAAATAAAAAGGCGAGATGAGAGGCAGTAAGCTTTTATTTGGGACTACAATGAATTACAATTGTGGGAGCACAGATTCGGGCAGAAATCCAAGGGTGTATCCCAGTTACAAGGGGAGGGAAAGGGTGTTTGTGAGAGAAGGAAGGGGATGTTTACATGCCTAGAAGAAAGAAATCTCCGTTGGTGTTGACAAGCTGAGTTACTCTGGTGCTCTACGTGGCTCGTGGGCCAGAGGGGTGAATACAAGGAAGAAGGAGCAGGAGCGAAGGAGCCCCACAATCTAAGAGTCCAGCAGAAGAGTGGGGGGCAGCAAGAGAGGGCATTCCTCTGTTTAAGGGAAAGTTCATGCACGTGCAGTGACTCGCTCCCAGTCTAGCTGACCATCTCTCTCCCAGGTTTGATTGACAGGCAAGCACCTTCCCTAGTCCTCAGGTTTACTGGGCATGCGTCTTTCTTCCTTTTGTTGGAGTCCTTCCCCCAGTGTTTTACAGGGGATAGGCAGGTGGTTCCCTGGTGAAGCTGCCCAAATGACATGCCTGTAACGGCCGGACTCCCGCGCGACTCCTTTCCTGTTATTAATAACTCGCTAATCACAACAGTATCAGTTTGGTCCAGTCCCAAGATTGCTCTGCCCTTTCCAAAGGTTCATGGAACAGGTGTCCACGTGTCGTTCTATAGAAGCGCCCTCGACACTCTCCCTCATGTACAGAATACATCTGCAATTCTGAGCATGTAGCTCAATATTCCCTCACATACATTTTTAGTACTTTTATTTTTCTCCTCCGTATACCATATGCCCTAGACATTTGGACTACTTGCTATTTTTATAAAGCTTTTTATTCTCTCCTCTGGGCCAGACACTGCTTAGGTGCTGTGAATGCAAAAAACCAGGGGCAGCTTTTCAGCTTGGAGCTGCTTACTGACTAGCTGGGGGAGGCAGCTCTTCACGATTTCTAGACCCAGAAGCTCAGCCGGAAGGAATGAGGTTGATCAGCCTCGTTGTACCCTCAAGTGGTTAACTAGTTAATCAGAGCAGCGCTATGTTACACATTTTGATCCCTCTCATTTAAATCTTAGATTCCACTTATGACTTGAATGCTCTCCAAGGTACTATTAAATAAAAGAACACGAGTCAGAAAAATATTAGCTCTTACCGGCTTATCCACATTTGGCGAAAAGGGGGGAAAGCACGTAAGGCGGAGTTATTCTAAATGCAGGTGGGAACCGGGACCGAGTCTTCGCATAAACTAAAATGAGAATTAAAAAATATTTTTAAAAATCGGGTATTGGAAAGGGTCAAGGAGCATGGGGACAGAGAAAAGACCCTCTGGTTTGTCAAGAAAGATCCTCAGGCGAGCGTTTTTAATAGATGGGACGTTACAGAAGACGCACGTCCCACGGTCACAGGAAACGAGTGCCCCCTGCAGGGAATGCGCCCCGCAGCGGCGTGGGGCGGGGGGGGGGTGTCCATACTTCCAGCGCGTGCACCACTTCCTGTGGCACTGGGGAAGGATCCGCAGGCTCTGTTCGTGTCAGTATTTCTACGTGAAGCATTGGCGTTTTGAAAATGTATTGCTTTTATATCGTGAAGACACTATGCTCATCCGATAGACCGTATTTTTAAGGAAATGAAGCCCATTGGGCCTTTTTAATCATTTTGGAATTTCGGTTGCTGATGCAAAGCCAGTGATCTTGGGGGGCGTAGAGGAGGTTGAAGCGGGTTACAGAAGACACGGGGGCGGGGGAGGGGAGCAGGGGCGGTGGGGCTATTCTGAAGCTCCGCTCCGGCTCCTTCTTCAAGGGTTACTATCCATAAAATCTCTGCACCCATTTTCAGTTACACATGTAATTTTTAATCAAGGGATGTCCTTCATTCTTTCATTAAAATATTTTTATTGATTTCTTATTTTTTAGAGAAAAAAAAAACACACACATCAATTCTAGAGTGGGACAGCAATGGGCTGCCTCCTGCATGGCCCCGGGCATGAGCCCCGACTGGGAACCTAACCAGAACCTTTTGGTGCATTGAATAACACCCAACCAACTGGAGCCGCACGGGCCAGGGCTCTGACTCCATTCTTAAAGAGCATCAGAACGCTAACACCTCACACACCAAACCCCAGAGCATCCCGGTTTCACACATCTTTGCTCAGCTAACGTGCAGTCAGATTTCAGAGCCAGGTAGCCGGACCTCTGCATATTTCTCTCTCCTCTATTCTCTCAGTCTTAATATGAGTAAATTAAAATGTAGCTCACAGACAACAATGCTTTCAGTAGCTCGGTTGCCTTTGTACTTCAGAATTTTGAGATGTGCTTGGTATTAGTGTGGAGATGTTGGATTTGGAGCCGTCCAGGTAACTGACTAAAAAGCAGGCCATAGCACACCGTTTGCTGCTTGCAATCCCACAGGCTCCCGTGTGACTACTTCGGAGGCATTATGAGAGAGTGCTCATTATAGGACATTCACGCAGCACTTTCCAGCCTGGGGGAGGTGAGGGTGTTCTCACGCTCCTTAAAGAGTTGGGGAACTGACATAGCATTTTCGAGGCATGAAAGGCAAGACATGGGGGGAGCTGATGTTTTTGCTTAACTCAAAACGATCGACTTTCTCTGTGTGACCAGCACCCTGATTTTCTTAGTGGGGGGGGGTCACCTCTTCCTTATGATGCCTTCGTTTTGTTCATGAGGGTCTGACTCTACCCTGGGATTATGGATGGGCAATTAGACCATTGTACCCTCTGGCTACGATGATTGGCTAGGGGTTAGTCATGTGACCAACCACACACAGGAAGACTTTTCCAGAGCTAGTAGAGAGAAAAACATTTTCTTCACACTGGTGGGGTTAGCAGTAAGGATGATGGAAACTTGGATCTGGAGGCCGTCGTGAAATCTGAGAAGGAAGCCTTTGGAGTATAAAGCAGGGCCAGGAGGTGGAACAGGGCCAAGGCTTGACAGCATGAGTTGAATCCTGGATTCAGCCACATCTGAATCTCTGACCATGAATTTCTTTTTGAATCCCATGGGCCAATAAATTCCCTTAAGGCTTGAGTCAGGCTCAGACCTGTGCACGGAGGGGGTTCAGCCCATATACCAAGAAAGGCCATTTAGAAATACCAAGAGATGCCATTTTTATCAGCATTTAATTTTCAAAAGGAACCTTTGAAATAGGTTCTTAATAGGAACCTTAAAATAGAAACAATTTACTTTTATAAAGTTCTCTTTTCTTAGTTGGCAGGCGAAAAGCCTCATCTCAGGGCATCTAGCAAGGGCTGGCCCCGTTAGGAGAGTAACAGAGATGACACCCAGGAGACAAAGATTTGCATTTTGCTTTCATCAGTAAGCTCTGCAGATGATCAGGGAGTCACTGAAATTGTCTGTGGCCCCTCGGTTAAAAAATATTTTTATTGATTTCAGTGAGGAAAGGAGAGGGAGGAGAAAGAATCATGGATCAGCTGCCTCCTGCACACCCCACACTGAGGATCGAGCCTGCAACCTGGGCATGTGCCCTGACCGGGAATCGAACCGTGACCTCCTGGTTCATAGGTTGATGCTCAGCCACTGAGCCACGCCTGATGGGCCCCCGTGGTTTTTAACTTGGAACAAACTCCCGTACAGCCTCCCCCATCTGCCAGTTCACAGAATCGTGTGCACAAGTTCAGGCCGTCATAATGCACATTTATTTCCTGCCTGTGATTAGGACCTGAGCAGTCTTACTTCAACATCAGCAACTTTGACCCACGAGCAGTGTGTCTGTGTTCTTGCAGAATCCTTACAGATGAAAACATGTGTAGCCGTCACCACAATAGGTGGTTCTTCCCATGTTTCACTAACACACTGGGCGCGGTTTCATGTCGATGTTGTGAGATGCACAGCCATTGTGTGCATTCCAGTCAAATCAAGCGATTGTTTCCTCCAAGAAAGCTTGCTCCCACTGTGTGAGGGACAAACATCTGTTTGTGGGCTAATTATGGGATGTGTGGAACGCTCTCTCTCGTCATTCACGGCTGGATCCTGAAGGCTTGGCCAGCGAGCTGTGGCATAAACACTGTCACAGTGGGGTTTGGGTGCGTGAATAAATCAAGTTCTTTTCTGCACTCTCAGCAGATGTTCTTTAAAAACAAAAAAACAAAAACAAAACACAGACTGGTTTTTAAATGAGTTTTATAACCAGAATCAAACAATCAACTTCTGATTATTTTAGCAGGCGGGACGCCAGCTGCAGTTCAGGTGCTGGTTCTGTCTGTGTTTTAACCAGGAGCCTTTGCTCTTCGGTTTTATTATCAAAGCTCTGGGCAGGAGACTGGGTTTCTGTGAACTTGGGACCACGAGGTAGAGATGCTAGCGTGTGTCTGTGACAGGGAACCTGCTTCACAGTGAAGGGTTCGCATCCCACCCTGTCCCCTGTGGCAGGAGAAAGGGAGGCAAGCCAAGCAATGGCTCAGACCCCTCCCCCCCCACCACCGCCACCTGCCTCTCCCTTAACACTGTCTGCTCCTTGGCAGCTTGCCACTCAGGCGAGTGTTTCTCCTTCGCCTTTGAAGTTTCCTGTTGCAGGGACCAGGGGTAATGGGCCATTTGGTACAATTTATAGGAACAAAGTGACAGCAGCAATTTCTCCAGAAAGCTCCTGAAATGCCACCTGCAGGGAGCGTGGGTTTTGGCAACAACAAGGTCACCTACTTGGCCCTTTAAACAGATGGATCAGCACCGGGGTGGCGGGGGGAGGGGCGGGTTTCCGGAAGGGCTGCAGTGTCAGTGGGGTGCTGACTTGGCCCAGATAGGTCAGCGCCTTTCCCAGACGGGAGCCGGGAGCCGCATGTCTTGCCTAGCTGTGGCTATGCCGGGTGACAGGGCTTTAGCTGCTTCTAGGAGGACTCGGCTCACTAATCACCAAATATGCTTCCCAAACTTCATAGGCTCTTCAAATCCATCCAGGCTCTTAGCCTTGCGGGACAAAGCAGCAGGACAAAGCAGCCGCCTGGCATTCCTGAGGGACCCTCGTGTTTTGCGCATCACTCAGGCCTGAGTCAGGAGGCTCACCCTTCTTTACCACATCGCCTCCTCTGTCCTCCCCTCCTGCTAAACGATTCCAAAACGGCTCGCCCTATTTGAAATAACGACCATTTTTTTGCTGATGAGTAAAAGCTCTATCCTGGTGCCAACTATAACTCATCATTACAATTTACCACTATCCCTTAGATGCATACGCTAAAGTGCCCAGAACCTTCTCATCAGAGGTGCTTCTGAATCTGGGTTCCATATTAAAAACTGAAGCATTAACCTCTTTCCCCTCCAGCCGTTCTTGAGATTGCTGTGTCTTCGAATGTCAGAGCCAGGAGTGAACTTCAGATCCTTTGATTTATAGCTCGAGCGGATGTCTGCTCGGTGCTGTTGTTTCCATCGGGAAGTTGGCACGGAGCTGAGCTTTGGACCCGCTCCGAGGCCGAGGCTGCAGAGAGGGGTCTCCGAGCCCTGGGTGGCGGTTGTGTTGCTCAGTGGGTCTGGGTGGGGGTGCTCAGTGGGTCTGGATGGAGGTGCTCAGTGGATCTGGGTGGGGGTGCTCAGTGGGTCTGGGTGGGAGGATACATGTTGTGAAAAGTGGATGTGAATTGAAGTTTAGCAGTAAACCATGGAATTAGCTTCCTTTTAAGGTAGTAAAGACATTTTTTGGGGGGAAAATGCACACATGTACACACATATATTCAGGGTGTCCCCAAAATGTAGGCACACTTTGAATAATTATGAATTCAAATGGAAAGATAAAAAGAAAGAAACACCAATTGAGCTGTGAAGTATGTATACATTTGGGGGGGGAAACTACATATATGTGTGTATATATGTGCATGTATGTGTGTATATGCACATATGTGCATATATATGTGTATATATGCATGTATGTGTGTATATGTACATGTGTATATATGTATGTGTGTATATAGTATGTGTATATATGTGTATATATGTGTGTATATGCATGTATGTGTGTATATATGCATGTATGTGTGTATATGTATGTGTATATATGTGTGTGTGTATATATGTACGTGTGTGTATATGTATGTGTGTGTGTGTATATTTAAATTATGTTCTTCCTGTTTTAGGATTATCCCTGTGTCTGTGTGTGGGGTGAGGTAGAGGGGTGTGGGGGGTTCCTGGACATAGCAATGGGTCTTTTCGCCTGTTTCATTGACTAAGATGGAAGTTGCTTGTTGTGGGCTGAATTTCGTCCCCCACCCCCCATGTTGTGGGTTGAAGCCCGAACCTCTAATCCTCTAAGGAGACTATTTGGATACAGAGTCTTTGCAGTTAGAAGAGGGCATGAGGCTGGGCGCTGATCTCATAAAGAGGAGGCGAGTGCTCTCTTTTCCTGTGTGTGCACAGAGAAAAGGCCACGGGAAAACACAGCGAGAAGGCGGCCATCTGCCAGCCCAGGAGCGAGGCCTCCCCAGCAACCGAGCCTGCAGGCACCTTGGTCTTGGACTTTTTGTTTCCAGAATTAAAGAAAATAAACTCCTGTTCTTTAACTCACCCAGGCCTTGGTATTCTGTTGTGGCAGCTGGAGCTGACCAGTACCTTCCTTAACTGTAAGAAACAGCATATCCTCAGTTTACCCGTCTGACCTTACTGGTCTCAGCATCTATACATGATGTGCCTAGATAAGACCAGAAGTTACTTTCCTCCAAATAGATTTTTCTAAAGATGTTATTTTTTGAAAGGGCTTATAGGCCCCTTGGTTGAAAGGTCAGAAAACAGTGGTAAAAAACTACCTTTGATAAAGATGGGCCGATTCTGAGTAGTAACTTCATATGACGAAGGACTTTTCGCCCTTGAGAATGTCTAAATATTTATCCCCTGGATAATGACTACTTCCTGGGGTCTTTTTAACTTTGTTTGCTCAATACACTTCTTAAACCATGGGCGGCTTGTGCTGTAGCTAATGCAAACAGAGCAGCCATCAGACTCATTTCATTAAGGAAAGATTAGATGAAGATTCTGCAAATTTTCTCATGAAACTTTGATGCACAATTCATTCCTTAATTAAAAGCAAACAGCATTGCTTTCTGGGATTAGGCCCCCTAATTATGGGGGGGGGGGAGAGAGAGAGAGAGAGAGAGAGAGAGAGAGAGAGAGAGAGAGAAAGAGGAAGAGAGAGAATTTGTTGGCAAACAGAAGAAAACACCAGCAGAATTTGCTCCAAATGGGAGCCATCCATAAGGTAGGCTACAAGAATAAGCATCAGAAGCATTTTTTAATAACCTGTGCTTCATCTTCCCCCAACTTGTGAAGGAATCAAGGCGTCAGTGGCCCAGCTCCAGGCAGGAGCTGAGATGCTGAGACTTGGGAAAAAGTGGAGAGGGGGGGGGGGGTGCGCGCGGGAGAGAGAGAGAGAGAATTGATCCGGGCTGTGGAGAACCGTCTGCCCAAGGTCTCAGATTCATTCTGACCCCCTCCTCCAGCTCACTGTGTCACCCCAGGCAAGTGAGTTAATCTTTCTGTGACTCTATTTAGGCCTTTGTCAAAAGGATATAATCACACCTACTTGCAGAGAGTTTAATTAAATTAGTGCTTTGAGCATCTTAGATGGAAGTTACCGTAGAAATGCAAAGTGCAGCGATTGAAGTCATTTTTCCTTCTCCCGCGTGCAATGTGATGACTGAAACACATTTATTTTAATTGGAAAATTGACTAATTGCCTTCCTAGTGGCACGCGATACCTGGGACAGTCGGCCAAACCTCTTTATAATGAATTGGCTCATAGTCTAATGCTTTATTTAGCAACAAGAGAAATCTGATCTGTGGCAAAATTTTTAATTATTTCAAGAATCATTCAATATGTGAAAATTCTAACACCCGGAGATAAAAGCAATGGAATCTGATTCAGAAGTGCGGGGTCTCCGTAGCCTTACCAGTAAGGTTGATTCAGTTCTCATGCTCTTCTTCTGAAGGATTGATTACTTTTTTGCTTTTTTTGGGGAGGAAGGGGCGGTTGGGGAAAGTCGTGCTGTTTAATCAGGAGGATACCGACTCTCTGAAGAGGGAGAGTTTTCACTAGAGAAGCGTTTCGCATGCATACACTGAATGAGCACGTGAGCAGGTTGCTCAGGATGAGGTCACGGGAGAAGAGGTCAAGGACAAAACTCGCATGCAATGGGGACATGGGCCCAGGGCCCAGGACACGAGATCGAATGAGAATCGATGCTGATGTCACATAGAGCCTTGCGAGCTGGCACCTTCTTCACTCAGGTGTTCTGCCCCCTTAACCGTGGTATTGCCTTCAGTCTCCCCATTTCCCGGCTGAAGCAGCCTCTGTTGGCAGGTCACTTAGCACGGCAGCAGATGGGGCTGGCTTTTAGGGAAATGCCAGCGTGATGCTGTGAATCTCTGTCCCTCTCAGGGACAAACGGGGACTTTCCAATTGCCTGCTAGGGAGGAGAACAGAAGGGCTAGATGCCTCCACTAAAACGTGAGCACGAAAGCTCTGACAAGGAAAAAAAGTAATGACGATATTTCAGTTGCTCTTGGAAAGCAGATTCTCTCTCAGTACTTCATCCGTGGCTATGGCTCCACAGATGTGTTTAAAGGAAGAGAGGCCAATTTTAACCCCCAACCCCCCACATGCGTGTGTCTGTTATCTTAGTAAAAGAAAAGCTGAGCACGGAAGGGCAAAGAGACATTATTAATTCATCCTCCCTCCTGCTGTTAGGAGGCATCCTCAAACTACGGCCCGCGGGGCCACATGCCGGGTGTTTTTGCCTCCGCTGCCTGATCTGCTTAGAATAAGATATGTGCAGTGTGCTAGGAATTTGTTCAGAGTTGTTTATTTTTAAACTATAGTCCGGCCCTCCAACGGTCTGAGGGACAGTGAACTGGCCCCCTGTTTAAAAAGTTTGAGGACTCTTGGTCTAGCATGACTATTATTATTATTAGCAGTAGTAAGAGTAGTTATAGGAAGTCTTATAATAAGCACCCTTCAACTGTTACCTCTCGACGGGTAAAAATATCACAAGTTTTTAGCTTGTATTATTGCAGACTTAAGTCTTGAAGTTTCACTTATTTACTCACTGTGTTTCAACAAACAACTATTTAGTCCTATTATGAATACAAATGTAAAACTAACTAGAGCAATTTAAAAGCCAATGAGGAAATGAATGACCAAGTAACATCAGAGGTGGAGCTATTCACTCGGGAGTTCTGACCGGGGTCATGGCTGAGTTTCTAAGAACTGGTTGCTGCGTTCATTGGTTCATTCGTTCAGCAGTCATTGATGGGGAAGCTGCTCTATGTCAGGCAGGCGCGCGTTCAGGCAGGGCAGGCACACACGTGAGAAAGGCGGCCTTGGTCCCTGCGGGATGGAGCTTATTTGCTGTTTGGCCGGAGTAAGCAGGTTCAAGGGCATGACATTGACTCTTGCAGCTGAGTCCCATCAAGAAGCGTTTAAGGAGGGGTCAGTGCCTGCTCCCTGCTCTTCCCCAACTCCCAGCACAGCTCGTGGAGTACTGCGGACCGCAGGGTTCCCGGCAGCGCCCGAGTGGCCGGAGTTACTTTCTGTCCACTGCAGCCAGCCCAGTGGACTGCACAGGCCCGCCTGGCGTTTCATAGACCCACTGCAAATATTTGCCAAACAAAGGAACAGGTTGTCCCAGCGCAGGATGAACTTCGGTGCACCCTGAGCTGCCGGCCTTCTGACCGAAAGCGTTACTTCACCTTCTCACGTCGCCTGCTTTCTTTCCTCCCTTCATGCCACATTCTGATCTGAACTGGCCTCCCTTGTTTTGGTGGAACTGAAATGCTAGGTTTTCAGGGGACAAAAGACGCTTTGAACTCAGCCTGGAGGAAGCGCTCGGAGGGGGGCGAGGGGGGGGGTTACAGCTCGAGGAGGAATTTCAGCGTAGTCCAGGCCTGTTTATACCATGATACTTACTCTACTTTCCTTCGGGGATTCCTTAGTTCCCGCTGTTTCTCAGAACTACTAGAAATTGTGTGGTTCCCCAGAGCAGCACTCAGTGGGAGCTAATGCAGTGAAACGCTGGTGCAAATGTGGGGTTCATTGCAGGGGGTTTTAGCATCATTAGTTAGCTGCTGACAGGAGTGTAAGGAGGAAGAAACCATGGATTTTTGAACTGAGTTATGCGAGCGGAATATCCCTAGTGAGGTAGCAGGGTTCAGTCGAGTGATAGAATGATACGAACTGTTCGTCTTAGCTCAAGCCAATTAGTAAACTCATTTTCCTCTCCCCTTCCCCTGTGGCGTCTTCCCCTTCGTTCTGAGCCATACCAGCATCTGAGTCCCCATGCATGCACATCCTTAATTGACCTTCCAGATCACAGGTTAGGAGAAGTTAGAGCCGAACCCTGGGGACCACCTAGATAAGTAGTTTTTATACTTAAAACAACAGAAATGCTTTCTGACAATGAAAGCATGTATCAGAAACATCCTAGAAAGTAGATATGTGAGGAGGTTGCTCTGTGGGAGGTGGTGAGGGATGGTTGGAGGCCCTTGCCCCACCTCCGTTGACTTGCTCTGTCCCTCTGGCGACTCTCAGGGGTCCCTAGAATGGCCTCCAGCTCCAGAGGGAACCGTTGGGTAACTACCCATCCAGCCAACACTCTCATCTATTGGAAGTCCCAACCATGTAGTAGGAGTCTTACCTTAGGAGCTAATGGACATCTATTCCCAATAGAATACATTGGGAACGTTAATTTCTCATGATCTCAGAATGGAACAAAGTTCGTAGTGTGTTTAGACAGGGAAGGTGGTTACGCTACAACTCACTCTTATGCTTCTTTGGTTATTGGCCTTTGCTGAGGGACGATTCTGTGTCGGACCCTGTGCCAGGATATCTGAGGACAGTCACTCAGAGAGCGCAAGCGGACAGCTTGGCGTGGGCTGGGTTGGGGTGATGGTGGAGGAACTGAGCAAAAATGAGAGAGAGAACTCATGGACATGGACAATGGTGTGGTGACTGCAGAGTGGGAAGAGGGGTGGGAGATGGGAGAAGGCAGAGAAGGGATACATGGTGATGGGAAAAATAAAATAAAAGAAGAAAAAAAAGACTTTCTGAGCTTGGATTTCTTTACCGATTGGCTTATGTGAGCAATTTATAAATGCTCATCATTTCCCTCATAAAATTTACTTTATTTGAGATTTAAAAATAAAACAGTGATTAGAGTAAGTTCTTATTTATTTCAGGCACAAAACTGATAATTTATGAAGAAAAATGCTTCTGAACTGTGCATCTGTAATGCAGATCCCACCTTCCCGCTTGTGTTCCCAGTCCCCGCGCAGTCCCGGTGCCTGTGCGTCCCCTGGCGGTGCGCGCAGGGGGGTGGGAGAAGGTGGCCTGGCCACACGCGGCAGGCTGCGCAGTCCAGGGCGGGCGCGTACGCGACACCATGTCCACCTCTTCAAAAAACAGAAGTGAGTTAACGACAACCCGGCCATTCGGTAGAGGCCCTCGACTTCAAAGTTCATTCATCTCCGCAGTTGACTTTCTTTTCTTCATACAAACCCTTGATGCTCAAAGCATTGGCTGATTATTTTTGTAGCGAGTGTACGATGATAAGCAGATCCCCTAAACTTTCTAACGCCCCAGAGCAGAGGAGAAATTAGACAAATGTTTTCAAAGAGAAGGACAGTCATCGCCGAAGGACCACAGGAGGCAGGCAGACAGAGAGGGAGGGAGGGGAGGGAAAGAGAGGAGGAGGAAGGAAGGGAGGGAGGGAGGGAGAAAGCTTCACTAAACTTGGACACTTTCGAGATTGGGTTATTTTATTCTGCATGTTCGACAGTGAGCTATTTGAGGGTGATGGTTTACCCGGGACAATGGAAATGAATTTCTTAAGCACTAGCATCTCTTTACACAATGCTTCATTTGAATGGTTATATCCTTACTTTACGAAGGAAATTACAGTAGGATGTATGTGCAAAACTAAGCATTTACAACCATTTAAGTTATATCTTATTTATTATACTCTATACTTTTTAAATTTTAAAACCAACACATACTAGTTTCTGTAAATTGGCATCAGGTAAGGATTTTTTGATATATGGAAAGTCCATCCAAGCTCAACGACGTGTTAGATATATATATTGAGAATATGTTTTGGGAGTTAGTGACACCAAATCTGATCAAAGCTGTCTCTTTTTTTTTTTCCATTTTTTGGTTGCACTGTTCTGCACACAAAGAATCTGGGTGGCCAGGGGTTGCCTTCCAAATTGGTCGTTTGCACATTTAAATGGCACAGACAACTCCCAAGTCTTCCCATCATTCTCTTTTGCATGATTCTTGCCAATAACCGCTCCCGAGTTTATCATGGGAATCTAGATGATATTACAGAAATCTCTTACAGACTTTTTATATGTGCTTCATGTACTTTTCTAAGTGCTGGCACAAGGAATTACATTATTGCAAGTTGTGTGTGAAATATAAGTTAAAACACTGAGATATTTCATTACGAAGGGCAAAATTTGTTTGGTCGTATCATAAAGGAGTATAGTCAACTCAGGTCCAATTTGTGTGACTAAGGGTTGCGTTCAGCAGGGTGAGCAAGACTGACTCGCCCTGCTGAGTCTGTGTGGCCTTGCGTGTCCGTGGTCCATTGTGTGTCAGGGTTCAAATAAAGATGGGATGGAAGGGGCTGGTCTGCTTTCCCGTGGGAAGGGGAAGTGGGGAAGGTACTTCCTCTGGACCACGCTTGGACATGGCCCCAGGAGGATCACTGAGATTGAACTTCAGTGTAGTTTATAAAAAACATCACTTGCTGTCACAGAAGTGAAGAGATACAATTGCACAATGGTGGTCACAATGGTAGAAATACAGGTTGCCAATCAAATGTTAGCAAGAGATTTAAAAATGGCTGTACAGCACCGCGTCAGAGGACCGGGGAACAGCGAGACGGCGTGTTCTTTCCCGTGTAAATCAAATCCTGACGTCTTGTTTTAGAAATGAATGGGGGGAAAGTGCTTTTTTCCTTTTTTCTTCTGATTCCTACCAGAATGTTTTCTGATGTGGAGCTAGAGACATATAGTAAGAAGTGGCGGGAGAGAGAGAGAGGGAGGGAGAGAGAGAGAGAGAGAGAGAGAGAGAGAGAGAGAGACAGACAGACAGACAGACA
The DNA here is from genome assembly GCA_004026665.1 of Murina feae. NCBI lineage: Eukaryota > Metazoa > Chordata > Mammalia > Chiroptera > Vespertilionidae > Murina > Murina feae. The sequence continues at coordinate 20,112 of PVJC01000838.1, read as the reverse complement.
GACATTCATGCATTGAAGCTACCATTAGTCTCTGACACTAGTATAAGGCAGACCATTAATCTTTTGCAAAAGTATGACATTAGCCACGTAAGCTCTCTGGAGTGCTTTTCATGACAAGTCCGTGATCGGCCTTGTGAATGCAGGAGTTCCGAGGGGTTTCCAACAGGTTCGTGGAGGCGGGCCCCCTGCTTGTTGCCTGGAACACCCACGTGATGACAGAAATGCTTTGGGGAAATGGCGGGGACGCTCTAAGGAAGAAAAGCAACACAAAAGGAGTCCGAGAGCATGGATCACAAATGACACCGCGTAGCTCGGTGGAAACAGGTTACACTTATGTGTCGTCCTCGGTCTTGATGATGTGGAAGAGGGTGACGTTGAACAGGACCTGGTGGCCGTTGTTCCAGGCGTAGAGCGCCCGGTCCCTGGCGTTGTAGTCCAGCATGGAGATGTGGAAGTACTGGTTGTGGAAGGGGATGTCCGTGTACTCGTAGCTGGAGGTCTTGGTGGAGTAGGAGTAGTACACCTTGGCTCCGGTCAGATGGGAGTTGGTGACGTACAGGGTCCCGCAGATCATGAAGGACTCGCCGGCACTCCGCTTAGGGTAGCCCGTGTTCCAGCTCTTCACCACCTCCAGGGTGTCCGGGTTCAGCTGGCTGATGACGATGTTGCCCGCGTTCTGGTTGGTGGCGTACACGGCCCACAGCCCGATTTCGTCGGCCATCAGGTCGATGTCGGAGAAGCCCCCCCAGGTGTAGGGGTAGACGTTCTGGAAGCCGGCGTACTCCAGGCTGCGCTGGGCCAGCACCCGGCCCAGGTCGAAGCTGTACTTGATGATGATGTTGCTCTGGTACTTGTTGAAGTAGAGCGAGCCGTTGTAGACCACATGGTTGGTGCCCGCCCACTTGAAAGGGAGGTTGTAGGTCCTTGATTCAGCCCCGCTGACAAAGTCGGCCATGGACTTGTACTCACGGACTATTTTGTTGTTAGTGTAACTGTCCATGTACCAGACCTGGGAAGAGCGGGGGGTGGAAATAAATAAATGGAGCAGCTAAATTCTAGACCTTCCTGAGAATTCCAAAATAAAGGCAGTGAGAGTCAGCACACATCCGTCTCAGGGTGCCCAGGCGCCACAGACCACCTTATCCGCGGGCCAGTGGGATGGCGGGCTTCTGCAAAGAGAGTGGCCTGGACTCTGCGGAAAGGAAACAGCTAAATTCGCTGCCTTGAAGTTGATTTGCTTCCTGTCCTTTCTTTTTTAGACCATTCAGTGCCCATGACAGAGTGAGCCAGACACGTGTCAGTGCAAACCACACCACTGTGGTTAGTCCCCTGACCGAGCCATGCGATCAATAACGGCAAAAGCACCGCCTTCAGCAACTTTATTTGTCCTGTAACTTACTCTGAAAAAATGTGTGGTCTAACTGTACACCGTTGAACATATTTCTCCTTTATGGATGCCACAGAACCTTCTAGTTCACTAACCCTTGTTCATTGAACCTGCTTCTAGGTACACCTACCTCTTAACACAACTGTGTCACTAATCTAGCTACAACTCTCATTTGGATGTAACCCGGTGAATCTTAATGTATAGTAAGTTCTGCAGTAGCACATGCCCAGAGCGATGGTAAATTGGCAATATATTGATTTACATAATATAGGTGTTGCTGATTTATGAAAATACCTCCCCACCCCAAAGTTTCAGTGCTATTTCCCTTAAGGTTAACTCTAGATTCCAGGAATATTTCAGCTTGTTTTGTGAATTGTTATGTTCAAGTTTTCCCCTTATTTAGTGTGTGTGTGTGTGTGTGTGTTTTCATATTAAGGAACAAGTTCTAGTAGAAATATAAAGAGAACTTTGTATTCTTGTAATTTTTGCCCTGTGAAGTGCAAAACAAGACTGAAACAAATAAAAACTAGATTCACTCTACTGGAGAATTATAGGATAAGACATTTTACTAAAATAAATTTGCCATATATCTCTGTAGCTGTGTTAATATGATCAAATTGAAAATATTTGCAGTGGTGTAACCGTTTCCAAGTTGACACTCCAACCCTAAAGAAAACGGATAGTCCAGTAGACAAAAAAGGTATAAATAAAACATAATCCTAAGCAAAGGCTATTGCGGAGGACACATACCCTGTTATTTTTCTCGGATGCCAGAGGATCAGTCATCCAGGCACCGAATCGCGTTCCAGACGTCTTGACTGTAATTGGGCCCGTGATCTTCATCAGTTTGCCACACGCTGAAATTAGAGAAACATAAACACGTTGGATGACCACGGGCAATGATTCCAAAACACATACTCACAAGAGTAAAGCAAGGGCTACTGAATCATGGGATTGATGTCAAGTATTCTGAATGAATGCTCATTCATGTCGCGTGTCATACAGTGAAGTTTGAACAGCAAAGAGCTGCTTTCTCAATACTCTAAGTCAGGGGTGGGGAGCCTTTTTTCTGCCAAGGGCTATTTGGATATTTATAACAGCAGTCTCGGGCCATTCAAAACGATCAAATTAAAAACTAGCAAGAAGACATAAAGCTCATGTTCCCTTTGAGGTGTGCATATTTTGGGTGTCGATTCATTTCCTGGGTTTAAATCATCTTCTGGGTCCTGTTTATGTAGACATAACGTCCACAGGAGCTGAGTTGGATGTGTTAGTTAAAAATCTACCTCACAATTCTCTTGGGCAGTTTTCGGTGCCATGAATCTCACTTAGTCAACAATTCCAAAAAGCGACAGCACGTGGGTGGCGTGGGTGTCTCGGCTTCTGTGGCGTTTGGGTAGAATCCAGCGTTGTGTCCATATGGCAGAGGGGTGCTGCTGAGCCTCAGGCTGTTCAGACCAGGGATGGAGGCAGGAATTACACCAGCAGTACAACCCTTCTGGTGCCTAAGCTGAGAATGGCTCTGCTTCCTTCTAGTAGCAATGGGCATTTCCTCTGAAATAGGTCAGCGGTGAAACCAGTAGCTACTATTTAAAGAAAATCATGTGTCCACTGAACAGTCATTTACTGAGAAGCTCTGCTAAGTGCTGAGGTTGACAAAATAGTTTATATAGATAAAGGCATGGTTACTCGTGGTTACTAAATAGATTAAATTACCATCTCCTCATGGGTTCATTTATGGCTTATATAAAAATAGGTTTATATAGTGTAACTTTTTTCATTGTTTAAGGTATTACATATGTCTCCTTTTTCCCAGATTGACCCCCTTCTCCGGCCATTCCCACCCCTGAGGGCAAGCCCCCACCGCCCCAGTGTCTGAGTCCATTGGTTATGCTAATATGCATACATATAAGTCCTTTGATTGATTTCTAACTCCCATCCCCTCCCCTTGTCTCTGGATCTATTTTTGATCATCAGTTTATGTTGATTATTATATCCCACATATGAATGAGATCATGTGATATATATCTTTTTCTGACTGACTTGTTCTGCTTAGCATAATGCTCTCAAGTTCCATCCATGCTATTGCATATGGTAAAAGTTCCTTCTTTTTTACAGCAGCGTAGTATTCCATTGTGTAGATGTACCACAGTTTTCTAATGCACTCATCTGCTGATGGGCACTTACCATAGGCTGTTTCCAAATCTTACCTATGGTGAATTGTGCTGCTATGAACATAGAAGTGCATATATCCTTTCTGATTGGTGTTTCTGGTTTCTTGGGATATATTCCTAGAAGTGGGATCACTGGGTCAAATGGGAGTTCCATTTTTAACTTTTTGAGGAAACTCCATACTGTTCTCCACAGTGGCTGCACCAGTCTGCATTCCCACCAGCAGTGCACGAGGGTTCCTTTTTCTCCGCATCCTCGCCAGCACTTGTCGTTTGTTGATTTGTTGATGACGGCCATTCTGACAGCTGTGAGATGGTACCTCGTTGCTGTGCTGTTTTGCATCTCTCGGATGATTAGTGACTTTGAGCATGTTTTCCTATGGCTCTTGGCCTTCTGTATGTCCTTAGAGTGTAACTTCTTAAACTACATCTGCTTATGTCCAGCCTTTTCATTTCTTTCTTTCTTTTCCTTTTTGACTCAACTGGCACAGAATGTTAGGTGAGGAAGTTATTTCAGACCAAGCCCGAACCCTTAGGTCTCTTGAGATTTATTGTATTTTAAGCCACGTTTACCCCTACTCCTCTACAGACATACCCATAAATTGTCAGACCTAGAAAGAACCAAGCACGTTCAACTAATCTTCCATGTTTAGTTTTCTATAGTCTCTATAATCTAGCTGTCTATAATCTAGTAAATCATTATAATTTTGAAAAAATTGAACCGTTGTGCTGATCTCATTATTTAACAAAATACTGTTTGCCTTTAGGAATAATCTAATAGAGAGAGAGAGAAACTGATGATGTAAAAGAGAGAATAATTTAATGAATGAACTCATGAGTAGATAGTAATTTAATCTATTTTAGTAACTATGAGTAACCATGCCTCTGTCCTTTTATATGGTCTTTCTTTGTCTCTCTGTTCTTCCACAATTTCTCTGGAAATATTCTGTGTATGGTTCATCCTGCTCAGGTGGGTGTTAGGAGAGCTGGTTTGTAATCTAAGGCACCATAGTCAATCCTATGTAATAAAAGCCTAGATGGCATCTCACGACATTATCACAAGATGACTGCCACAAGATGCCTACCACAAGAAGGTCACCACAAGATGGCCAACAGGGGAGGGCAGTTGGAGACAATCAGGCCAGGAGGGGAGCAGTTAGGGGGTGATCAGGCAGGCAGGCAGGTGAGCGGTTAGGAGCAAGCAGTCCCAGATTGTGAGAAGGATGTTCACAGGGATGGAGCCTAAATCAGCAGCTGGACATCCCCCAAGAGGTCCCAGATTGGAAAGGGTGCAGGCCAGGCTGAGGGACCAATCCCCCTGTGCATGAATTTCATGCACCAGGCCTCTAGTCATCCTATAATATTGGATTGTGCCATTCTTCTCTGGGATGGTTTCCTCATCTCTGAGATGGGCAGCCTGGAGCTTGACATTTTGTTAACCTCACTGAGAAAATGTTGAATGGATGGGGGACCAACAAACTTTTGGTGGGGAGAAGGGGGCATTTGTGGTTGTAGCAAAACACACACACCATCAGGACGATAAGATCATGGTCATCACCATCATCTATTCTTATTCTCAGGAATCAAAAAACAGAATAGTCTCTTGTTGAGATAAGTTCCTCCTTACGAATAGTTATTGGATTCCTAAGGTAAAATTCATCTCGTCAAATGAAATTAGTAAAATTAAAGTTTCAGGGATTTATAAAAACTGGCTGTTTTTATAGTTATAATTTTGTGGGTCTCTGTGTTAAGTAAACACTGGTCTTCTCAGCTGCCGATGAAATGTAGAGATTGTAAACATGAAGTAAGATAAACAGTGGAAGGCTTTTCTGTTTCTTGGCTCCCCCTCACTAGCTCTTGTTCCAAGAGATAATTATCTTTCTCACTTCACTCTCACTCTCCACACAGACGAAGGGAGCCAGACGGAAAGGGTGATTTTTCCCAAGCGCCGGGAAGACAAATGTTCGGCAGAAATGGATGGCAAAGAGCAAAGTGAAGGGTTCTGCTTCATTGATTTCTCTCCCGCTCTGCTCTCATTGGCCATGAGAGATGTGAAAATATTAGCACTTTATAATATATTGCGTTGTATGATTCTGTCTATTCAGAAAATATACTGAGTAGGTAGTTGAAGAACGTGGCCATTTTCTTTCTCCGATGCCTTCTAGACATTGGACTTTGTAATATCAGTTACAGCCCATGCTGATCCAACGGTAGCTCAGGAGAAGGTGTCATTTGGGATTCAGCAGCAAGATCAGTTGTTTGGACCAACAAAGCATCTTGTTTCTTTAATATTTCACTGTACCTTGCGATGGCACAGACTAATGGCTTCTGACTTTGAATCCCAGGGCCAGGTCCATATGAGTAAATTTCATGGAATAGTGAATATTTCTCCAGAATCTCATTTCTTTTTACTTACGGCCATTGGAGAATGCGTAGCAAGAAGTAGATATGATTTGATTTTTTAATCCTTTGAAGCTACTTATAATAAGTTTACCTCTTCCATCCATTTGATGGCAAAATCTGTTTCTATTATTTAACCTCTTATTTTTATGTCTAACTCACCAACTGTAGTGCTGGGGGAAGGTGGTGATAAGGGTGAACATAACAGTTGCCATAATGGAACGGGCGCTAGAATGAATTTTTAGTGGGTGTGTGGCAAGCGGGACCAAGAATAACATGTGTCCAAACCCGTCTGTTTTCCAATAAATTGCAAATGAGTTTAAGCCGAACAATCTGTTTGCAATCAATTGCATAATAAGGCCTCACCCAGAGTTCTCGCGGTGATTGGAACGGCCACATGGAAGAGGCTGGCATGGTGCCCGTCGCGCAGCAAGTTGTCAGCAGGGCTACACTTATCTGCTATGTGCTTGTGCCCCCACAGAATGCCAGCTCCCTGACTGGGCGGGGGGGGGGCTGTCTGCTGCTTAGTCTTGTCTCCCCAATACCTGGCCGAGTGCCCGCACACACTGGGGCTCATTCAATATTGGTTGAATGTGCAAACATGACTATTACCACCTAGACATTTTGTTTTCCCTTTTGAAATGAATTTGGCACAAACATGGCAAGACAACAGCCCAGTCTCATTACTTGGGATCTCGGGTTTTGAACGCTGCCGATACTCCGAAGGCTGTGTTAACGGAAGGATGCACCTTGAGCTTCACTGGATGGCACTGAACCGTTGCCCTGAGGGAGAAGTGACTGGAGGCGGGGAGAGGGCTGGAAGCCTGGTTATCAGCGACATTAAATGTCTGTCGGTAATCTCAGGGGGTGGCGAAGGCTTTAACTGCTTTTTTCAGTTAAATTCTCACAGGCATATAATTACAGTTTGCATGTCTGGGAATATGGTCCGATTTAATTAAGCACCGGGGACTTCTCTATGCGGCTCTCAGAGTAGAAAATCAAGCATTTAGGAGGGCATGTCTGTCCCCCATTCAGGCCACAAGAGTGCATTGCCATGGAAGCATTTTTTTTTTTTTTAAATTTCTATTTTTCGCCCAAACTTTAATTCTCTAGTAGAAGTAAGCAGACACTTTACTTACTATGTGGGAGTCACTGAGACCCTCAGGTGAGGAGGCTCATTTGTTTTTTTAATTAAAATTCGCATACTCATCACTGTCCACCTACTTTTGCCCTACCCTGCATATGTTAGAGGTGAAGTTCATTTCTAAAATGGGGCCAATCCCAAGAGTTTTCCCATTTATTCCCACAAGAATTCCACGGGCCCACTTCAGGTAGGGCTTCAACATTCACCAGGTATAGCCTCCCGTGGCCTGGCCTTGCTCTGGCTGAGTCCGTGAGTAGGGAACAGTCTGGGAGAGAAGAGCGAGGAGGCCAGTACACGCCTGGGCTCAGCACATGCCTGGGCTCAGCACGCACAGCCCAGGCTCGGGTGGGTGGCGAGATGCAGGAGTGGCAGAGCGAACTGCTGAGTCTAAAACGTTCTTGTCACTCCTGCAGATTGTATTTTAAAACACTTGAATGCTACCGATCACATGTTCCATGTATCCTTTGAGATTTTCTGGGCCAGAAATTACTTTTCTCAACTTCTTTACTCCTCTTCCCAGTGTATTTCCTCCTCCGGAAAGTGTTCTTGACCTTGAGAGAGCACTTTTCTGCGGTTGAGTTGTCTCCCTGCCTCCCACCCCCCTGTCATGTCAACTACTAACAGGCGGTTCCTGAATGGGCTCGCAGCCTCTTTAGTCAGTTCCCCGCCCGTGAGGTTAGACTGGTCCCCTGATGCTTCGGCTGGGTCACTAGCTCATGGGTGCAGCGGGAGGGCTTGCCCCCTCGGGCCGGGCTGAGTCAGGGACTGCAGTCCAGGCCCCGTGCGCATGCGTGGCCCTCACTCATGGTGAGTAGATGCCGATTTGGGAAGGTGCCTCCTTTGATTCCTCAGTGGGTCAGAGCGGCCGTGGGCAGCTCTGCACCAAGGGCAGCTGTTGGGTTTGCTTTCAGCCCTGCGGCTGCACACTTTGGCCCAGGGCCCCCTCCTTTCCTGCCGTCTCTGACTTTCTCCATTCCCTGGAGTGCCTCCCCTCCACCCTGGGCCAGCAGTGACCGCTCATCACGCACCGTCTGCCTGTGCTAAAACGCATCTCCATTGGTGTAGCCAGTGGACTCGGCTCTATCGCCAGACTGCTTGCTTATTTCGAATGTAACAGACGATCGGTCAATTAGGCAACAGTGAGTCCCAGGCCACTCCGTTCCCGGGGACGCGTAAACCATTGAGGAACACTCACCTTGCACTTGGAAAGCCAGCCCTGGTTCCCCTGACATGGGGCACGTCTGACCACCCCCACAACGTAGGAATGTGGTTTCCAAGGAACCGACTTAGACACACAGTGCGGACGGCCCTCGGCTCTACTCACTGAGCTTCTTCATGCAGTCGCGGAGCCGGGTCTCCAGGCTGAGCACCCTGAGGTGCAGCTCCTCGTAGTCGTAGGCGCCCAGCTCCTCCTGGATGCCGGTGAGCACGGCCGACAGGTTCCGGATCTCCTCCTTGAACTGGGTGATGAGCCGCGCGTCCGTCTTGTACTGCTCCAGCACGGGGATCAGCGGCAGGAGCTCGTCCATCTTCTCCTTCAGCTCCTGCGGGGAGAGCGTGGCCCCTGAGCGTCCGGCACCCACCTGGCTCCCACCCACCAGCGCCATGCTCTGTCCTCGGACACTCACGGGAGGTTATTAAAACGAATTCACAATTCCCTAGTGAACTTTGATTGAAATTAAGCATTTCGTGAAAACGTAAGTGGCCCCATGGTCATTAGTAGTGACTCCACTCATCTTTTCAGGACAAGCATCTCTCCCTAAATGGATCCGAGCGTTTCCAGGAAACAGCTCAGCCCTCACCATAATCACAGGGTTTTCCTACGGTAGCAGTCACGGGCTGATGTATTATCCCACTTCCTGGTAGCGTTTCACAAAGGCAGCAACGCATTCTTTATATAGGAAATAGGAGCAGGGCCCATGTTCTAATGAGGAGTGATGAAAAATAGGTCAAGCACGGCCTGTGTGGCTCAGTGGTTGAGTGTCAACCGAGCAACCAGGAGGTCACAGTTCAGTTCCCGGTCAGGGCACGTTTCCGGGTTGCAGGCTCTATCCCCAGTGGGGGGGGGGGGGCGCGCAGGAGGCAGCCGATTAATGATTCTCTCATCATCATTGATATTTCTGTCTCTCCCTTCCTCTCTGAAATCAATCTATATATGTCAAATACCCATGCCTGTTTACTTGGGCCCAATCACTCATTTACTGGCTATTTGTGTGATATGGGCCCTTGTAGGAAATAGGAAATTTGGGGCCTGGCACAGCTTTTCCCTGATGGAGTTTTCCAGTTAAGGCCTCCCGCCACTCTGCCCACCCATGATGCCAGGTGTCCCTCCCGCTTCCTAATGTCCATCTGAGCAGCGCGTGCCCAGGAAGGTGGTTCAGCAGGTATGAGCATCCTACCCTTCTCTAAGCGCAAAGAGATGGGCATCGCTGCTTCCCATTGTGAACTATGACCCCCGCTGGGTCACTTGCCCTAGCCTGGGTCCTTCAAGCTCCTTAGGGAAGCAGGGCAGCTCGCCTATGTGGGAACGACCTCCTTCAGGGACGAGGTACTCAGTTTACGTAACAGGGAGTTGCCCAGTCGCATGGTTATGTGAGACTCATGTGTTGACCCTTGTCTAGACAACAAGGAGGGCATGTTGCAAGGACAGTGTCCCTCCCGCTTAGCATCATGGGACGGAGCCACACCTGCAGTTTCACTTTCATTTCCTAGGCCTGTCCCCTCCCCTTCTTGTCCTTGAACTTGGTGGTGGCCAAGTTCCGAGTTTGGCGCCATTGTGAGTCTATTGCAGATGACCTCCCTGGTGGAAGGAACTGTCACTGTTAAGGTCTTTTGAGAATAACCCACAGGTGGCTCTGGGAAGCCACGCTGCCCACCAGCTCATTCAAGGAGCTGAGATTTGCATCTTAAAATGACTCAGAGGAGGAGATGCCATTAGCATAAACGCATTAAAATAGCAGGCGCTCCCATTGCCGCCCTGCTTTATGGGCTTATGTTTCTTGGGGGACAACTTCTACCTGCCATGCCAGCTCGGGATTCTTTGAACTGGCCTGTGTGTCCCTGCGAAGTGGGCGGGGACAGAGCCGTCCTGATGAGAAAGATGCACACAGATTACAGTCAAAAGGCAGAGCCACGGAGCCCATTGGAAATAAATGCGTTGGGCCTCGCATCTTGTGGCATTCCTCAAGAAGAGCACCGCTGCCCCATTAGGACGTTAACGCAAAGAGTTTGCGCTGTTGGTACCACTTGCTGCCGATTAAATGCAGCAGCGGCCGCGATGAAGGGTTTTCTGTTCCACTGTGGCAATGCTGAAAAGAGAGCAATGTGGTGTCCCAATTTTGGTGGCAGTTTTTTCCCCCCCTGAACTAAAAAAAAAAAAAAAAAGTATTTATATTTTTGGGTCTTTTCCAAAAAATTTGTAATTTGATTACTGGCAGTCTGCTTGGAAACTCCATGCATTTGTCAGAGAGCAGCCAGTATGCCTATCAGAGATTTTAAAGGTTGGAGCAGAATAGTACAGATCTGTGCTCACTGCTTCCTCCTAGAATTGCACTTCCAACTGTGTTGCTCTGACAGCAGAGCTGTGCTTGCCTCTCTTGTTCCTCAGGTGACACTGACAGTCTCAAGTATGATACCTAGAACAACTGTCTCCTTCCAGGGCAGGGAGGAGAAAACCTACTTAGTGGTTTAAACATTTATTTTATTTTCCTTTTTAATTGAATTTATTGAGGTGACCTTGGGAGCCACTAGTCCAAAATGGCTTTCTTGAATAGTTCCTCTAACTCTTCTCTGATCTTCTCTAAACAAAATTAAACAAAGTTCGCCCTAACTGGTTTGGCTCAGTGGATAGAGCGTCGGCCTGCGGACTGAAAGGCCCCAGGTTTGATTCCGGTCAAGGGCATGTACCTTGGTTGCGGGCACATCCTCAGTAGGAGGTATGCAGTAGGCAGCTGATCAATGTTTCTCTCTCATCAATGTTTATAACTTCCTATCCCTCTCTCCTCCTCTCTGTAAAAAAAAAAATCCATAAAATATATTAAAAAATTAAACAAAGCTCTTCCATCTGTGAGGCTAAGCATTGTTTATGCGTCTAATTACTGTCTGTGTCGCCTGCCTGTTGGTTAGCTGTCTTTCACAGAACAGAGGTTACATACTGCATGCCCCCAGAGGGCCAACCTTGTCTGGCTCATAGGACCTGCTCAATAAATGTTGGTTAAAATGAATTCATTTGCTCTCCAGCCTGTATCTTTCTCTGTTTGCCCTCCCCCCACACCTTCTCTATTCTTCCAGTTCACTCAGTCTCTTATTCCCAACAATCTTTAAATTTCTGGAATCTTCTAGGCTTTGCTCCCATTTGTTCTAATTCCTTAACCCATTGGGCCTTGCTTACATCTTTCTTCAACTGAAACCTCACTCTTCATCCTTTTAGCCTGTTCTCTGGCCAACACCCTCAGCCTTCTTGCCCTCCTGTCCTTTCAGGTGGAATTTTAAGTGCGGTTCAGTGTAGTTCTGTTTCCTCTGCCCTCTGCCTGGGCTCCTGGTAACCCGTACGAAGCGGAGAACAGGGCCGGCTGCGTGTCCCTGGCCGGCATCCAGCCCTCACCCTGACATGTGTAGAGGCTTGGCGAGAGCTTGAGCTCAGACCTGCCCCATCACCACCAGCACGACTCCCGCTTCCTAACGGCAGGGAAACCGGGCTGTGACCTTTGCAAAACCACAGCGTGTTTCCTGAATGACGTGCCCTGTCTTTGCAAGGCAGACTGTTCCTTTTCAATAGAGTTGCAGACGGCATCATCCCAGTCAGAGTTTATTTTAATCGATGACCCTGTCATTCATAGTTAATGAAAGTCCACATGCACCTCTTCTCCATTCCCAGTGTTTCTAAATAATTGCCCATAAGCAACTGAAAGTCAAAGAATGGCCTTTGGGTCAAATCATAAAGCAGCCCTCCTTCTATGGCTGTTAATAATGGTAGTACTGCCTCGGTTAATAGTTTATATTCTTGATATTTCTCCTATGAGGGCATAAAAGCTTCGCCAGGGGGAAAAACCTTTGCTACATTGAACTATTACTTTTCCTTCAGGTTCCCCCTTGTCACCAACATTGAAGAGCCTGTAAGTCTATGCGGACACTCCCTGAGCTCTCGCAGGACTAGCTTTGTTATAGCCAGTCTCCTGTGCACCCCACAGCCGATGGCCAGGGCCAGTGGGGAGGTGCCGGGCGTCCCCAGTGAACTCTGAACCTTGTCCAGAGGGGCCAGCACAGTGGTTTCCAGCTGAGCCACGGTGGCTGCCTGGCCCACTCAGTGTCACATGTGGCTGGACCAGCTCGCGGGAGTGGACCCTACCTGGAAGTGCTTGGTCATGAGCGTCTTCCGGTCATCTTCAATCTGCCGGAACTTGGCCTTCAGCCCCTTCATCTGGGTTTCCATTTTTAGAACATACTGGAAATCTCTCTGAGTCCTCAGGTTTAAGACTTCGATGGACTGGGACATATTCTGAACCTGTTCAACGAGAACATTGGCCGTCAATTAGCGTCTGTTCACAGGTCTATGCAGTCACCACCGGAACAGCAAGAATGGCATCAACATGGAGAACTTGAAGTCCCAGGTCCTTAATCGTGTGTCCACATGACACATTTCTAGAAGGACAATTCTCCATGATAAACAGCCAAAGAATTCAGCAAGAGACAGTTAGACCGAGGCAGGGAGTAATGAAACGGGCATCCGAACATTAGAAATGACGGGATATAAGCGAGGACTTAACGTATCAGAAAAATATGTTTTATGGAATAGATTTTTTATTCCAGGGCTTCGTGAGTGTGTGAGTGCCCCATTTTGTCGAACCTTAAAATGAGCTGTTTCTGTAAGTACTAACGCTGACCTCTGACCTCAAGATCTGGGGTGCTTAGCCATTGTGGGTGTCAGGAGTGCCTAACAGACATTCAATGCATTCACTGTGGTGCAGTCACCTTGAGGCACTGGACACACCCCCAGAGGTGTGGGTGATGGACCCAGAGGTGAGGGGGACGGACCAAGAGGGGAGGGGATGGACCCAGGCGCATAGTGGCAACTCCCAACCCTCCTGGACCCTCCTCACCCTCGGAGCCTGCTCTTGCAGACCTGGGAGAAGGCAGCAGGAGCAGGTGTTGGGCACGTGGGCACCCAATGCGTGTTAGGTGGGTGGCACTGCCCCAGGTTCCCTGAGCCCCAGGCCGTTGAGAAGTGGGGCACAGGTGACCCTGAAAGCGTGTTGTAGAAATGGGGAAGGGCTGTGCTCATTATTGTGGCAGCAACATTCTGGAACCAGAAGGAAGGCCAGGGTAGGCGAGCTGTGGGCGGGCTTGGGGAGAGGAGGACGCGAGGGGTTAGAGGACAAGGGGGGGGGCTGTGCCCTTGGTACCCAGAGTATTGTCTATCAGGAAGCATCTCTGGCCACATCCTCCTGGGAGCTTGTCCAGGACCCAGAATCTTGTCTGAAAATGAGAATCTGCATTTTATCAAGATCCCCAAGGGATCTCTTTGCCTGTGAGATTTTGAGAAGCAACGCTTAACATGGAGGGGTTTCCGGGAGAAAAACAAGTTGGAAAAGCCCAGTCCATGTCTGTGGGGTCGGTTACCCCAGTGGGTAAGTGTGTGATTCCCTTTCACATGAGAAGGAAAGACCACAGGACTCCAAGGGCGAGTGTCTATTAATGTACAGTCACTTCCACACTCGGCGACTCACACACCATCCTCAGGGCAGCACGAAATTACCGAGGCGACATCGCAAGCATCGTGGCTGCAACGTGGGTAAGTGTGATGCTCTCAGATATTCCTGAGCTGCACTACGGCTGAGCACGAATACAGAAACGCCGTTTATATGAAGGGAAGTGCACGCGTGAACACGGCGCGTGTATGAGGCCCGCCCGTCGGTGCGCGGCGAGCCTCTCCCGGGAAGGCCGTGCCCAGGGAGGAAGCGATGGGCAGGTGAGGGGTCTGGATGAGTGGACACAGCCTCCCTGCGCCTTTGCCTCTGCCTCGCCCCCTCGAGCTCCTGCGCAGCCTGACTGTGTTGCAGGAAAATGCACGGAGAGAATGTGTGCCGAGTGCTGGTCTGGCCTCTGCACTGCAGATCCATCAGATTCATGTACAATCTCAGGAGCCGCCGCCAGGGAATGGCCGGAGACAGAGCTGCACTGAGACAGGACCTGCTCGACGGCCTTCGGCCTCTCCGGCTGGCTGTCCCCAGGACTGGTCAGTTTCCTGCTGGTTACGGGGACTCACGGAGAATCAGTTCCCCCGTGACACTGGGGACTGGGTCCCCGGGATTCCACGCGCAGGGAGAAGAGCCATCTGCCGCCCTGCTGTCCATCCCCCGACACGTGTCCCTGAGTCCACAGCCTCTCCGCAGGGCTTGGCAAGCTCGGGGTCCCCCTTCGTTGATAATTTGTTGGAACTCTCTCTCTCCTGGTTCTTTGTGTGAATCAACTGCTTGAGGGCTTTTAAACGTCACAGCAGATTGACTTAGATTTCGCCCTCCTTCATCATCCGTGTGGCAGCTCCCTGGGGAAAAGAGTCCAGTTTCACATGTTTCCATGGCGTTGGGTGGACACAGATAAAGGGGTTTCTTCACTGTGGGGCTTCGCAGAGCCTCTGTGTGAACTGCGTGGTGGGATCTTCAGAGCGAGGAATCCTGTCAGGGGTCCTCCAACTTCTTAAATAGCGGGCCAGTTCACTGTCCCTCAGACCGTTGGAGGGCTGGACTATAGTTTAAAAAAAAGCTATGAACAAATTCCTAGCACACTGCACATATCTTATTTTAAGCAGGACAGGCGTCGGCGGCAAAAACACCCGGCATGCGGCCCGCGGGCGGTACTTTGAGGATGCCTGCTGTACAGTGTCTCTCAGAACCATTTCATGGGTGAGCCCGTCACTGCCATCCTGTTCCAAAAACCACACTTGGGGAATGAGGGAGCCGGACAGTGCAGGCGCGTTTCCTGTGCAGAGACTACAGGCCGGCAAGCCTTGCTGCGTGCGCATGCCGACGCTGGAACATGTGGAGCCGCTTGCAGTTCTAGTATTCACTGATAAAACACCGTTCACCTTGCTGGGCAGGGCAGCACTGAATTAGGTATGGGGACCCCTGGGGGCACTCTCGGGGCACTCGCAGGGCATTGAGAAAATGCAGAACTGGACTGGGGTCACCACACAGCCTGCCGGTGAGTGACGTCGCGAGGTGGATTCACCTCAGAAAGCACCAGCTTCCTCTTGGGTGAACTGAGAGGCAACCACGTCTGCTCTGAGGGCCAGATGAGGGGGACACAGAAGCACAGGAGCTGCTGTATGAACGTCGTCGGTAGGAACAGCGTTCTCGTACCACGTGACATGCTCGGCCAGGGGGGAATGTGGAGGTCAGGTCCTGGGTGCCATCGGGCACCTGGGGATGGCATAAGCTGGGGACGTCTGTACTCGGAGCTTCAACTCTTTTGTTTTTCTAGCTTCTCTGAACTTCCTGTAACGCTCCCATTGGATGTCCAGTTGTGTGGATGGATATGGCACCGTGTGAGTTGTTGAGAACGTGTCCACCTGATGTACCGTATCACCCCCGGTGGCATTTAAACTTGTAGCTGCTGCCACTGCCCCCCTCTACCCCCCTGTCAGCCTGGCCACCCGAGCTGCGCTGCACAGGCAAAGTCGGAATGAGGAGAATGGAAAGAACCATGCATTGTTGTTCTGTTTTGTTTTGTTCTGCCCACACCACACATCAGTAACCTTTCATGAGCCAACTGGTGTCTGTAAAAGAGGCAATGAAGGCCATTCAGCGGTTGATTGTTAGGGACCGGCTTCAGTACGTGACCCGGAGCTACTGAGTGAATTGGAGAGCGTGGTGCTCAAAGGCATGCCTTGGGCCAGCGGCTCTCAACCTTGGCTGCACATTAGAACCACCTGGGAATCTTTTCAAACTCCTGATTTCTGGGCCTCCTCCTCCGGAAATTCTGTGTCTTTGTTATGGGATGGGGCCACAACATTAGTCACAAAGAAACAGAATTTCCGGAGGAGGAGGCCCAGAAATCAGGATTTTAAAAAAGATTCCCAGGTGATGCTCATGGGCAGCCAAGGTTGAGAACCACTGCCTTAGAGGGTGCTGGCAAATACTCGGACTTGTTGGTTATCTGCCCAGAGAGCTTGCGCAGTGCCTGCCGTTAGCTCACTCCTCGAAGGTTTCATAATGGAATCCCAAAGTGGGAGCTCAAGGGGCCTGGTGTGATTCCGAGAGTCGAGGCTCCATTTCTGACAGTAAAATAAGACTGTCTATGTTTTGTTTTGTTTTTTTTTCCTTAAGGAGACACCACTGGCCATTAAGACAGATGATAGAGAGCCCGTCTTTAGAAGACGGGGTTGGAAGCAGTGAAAAGTCACATCAGCAGAACAGCAGGAAGTGTGAGGGACTCCTTCCAGGGGGAAACGCTAGGAGGACCCTGACCCCCACGCCCGCCTCCCCACCACTTCCTTTGCAAGGAAGGGTGGATTTCAGGGCACACACGCCCTCCACCGGGACCCTACCTTTTCCAGCAGCTGGCGCAGCTGCCTGCTCTTGGCATCCCGGGAGCACAGGTTCTGCTCCGGAGCCACCACCGTGCAGATGCATCGCCCGTCGGGGTCCTGCGCGGAGCTGTACACCTGCCACCCCTCCTTGGGGCTGACCTGCGTCTGGGGAAACGAGGAAGCACACCACACACAGACCCGTTAGAGAGGGAGAGAGGGCCCGTGGGTCGCATTTGAAGCAACACAGCTTTCTGATCATTACAGCCTGGTTGTATTTTCACAGTTAAAAAGAAAGCGAGGAGACGGGTTGCGTGGATGGCACAGCCTCACGCAGCTACACCTTCCTCCTTAGCCGTTCTCTTCCTCTCGGCTCCGTGTGACTGATGCTCACCGGCCTGCCCCCTCCCCAGTGCTCTGTGGACAGACGAATGCTGCTTCGGGAGCGTCTGGGAACCACTCACACACGCATGACCAGTCTCTCTCCGTAAGCTCCGACGGCCCGTCTTTCTCAACCATAGTGGCAATTAGTAATAGATTCTTTTCCGATCGTTACTCATGTGTGATATTCTGAAGCAAAGCTTTATCCCAAGGAGCTGCCCTTGTATTAAGGGTCCATTATTATTTTTTTTTAAAATATGTTTTTATTGATTTTTTTTTTAGAGAAAGAGGAAGGGCGAAGGAGAGAGAAATAGAAACATCAGTGAGAGAGAAACAATATCCATCGGCTGCCTCCTGCACGCCCCCCACTGGGAACTGAGCCTGCATCCCGGGCCTGTGCCCTGACCAGGAATCAAACCGTGACCCCCTGGTTCAGAGGTCAATGCGCAACCACTGAGCCACACTGGTTGGGCCGGGTAGCTGTCTTTGAAGATCAGCCACATGGATGTAGAAAAGCTACCGGCCATCCAAGTTGCATGTGACTGTGTTTTTCCTGTGCACACAGAGCCATAGACTGCCTTAACGAGCTCTGGCTCATGTCCACACCCGGGACCTGATATTCCCAGCAGGTAGTTTTTTTCATGGCCAGGGAAGAGGAAGACGGACATAGTCTAGAAAGGAAGGCATCTATATGAATGTGGCTGGAGGGGCGAGGCCCAGGAAGGCTGGGAGAGCGGCTGGGGTGGGTCACTGAGATGGGTCTTGGGACAGGACGTGACTGGAGGCCAGCAGAGCACTGTGTTACAAAATGCCCAGGGTTCCTGGGCTGCTCGGTTTGCCTCTAGGCATTGGAAGCCGGTTCTGAAAAGGACACACCAGGCAGACTCCTCTCCCCACAGATCCACCGTCCGGCATCTCCGTCCCGGCATTCTCAGCTGTCATCTCCCATTTCTTCTGTCCTGGGCCCCAGCTCCTCACGTACCATTAACTAACACACGGTTCTGTTTCTTTGCAAGGGATTTAGCGACAAACCCATCTTTTTGGGCTCCTTTCTGGGTGGTTCATAGAAGTCGCCTATGGCCTCGCCTATTCCTGGGGCAGTGGATTTATGATTATTTCTATCTTGTTCATCCTTCCTCACCCCTTCCTCCTAGGATTCATACCTGCATATCCAGTTGGGGTAGAAAGATGTGTTCAGAATTAGATATTATTAAAGTCAGAGAAGGTCTTAAAGAATATTCCTTTTGTATTAAAGGAGAAAACAATGCGAAGAGATTACCTACAGACCGGAGATGGAAACAGCTTCGCAGTGGCTTCAATGATACGATTAAAGGTTTAAGCTTAGGAACAGGATGGGATTAATATATCCAGGCATAGGCTCTGTAGGTGCTGCTGGCCTTCTAGCATGGGACACACATCTCAAAACCTGTCAGGGAATTAAGGCTTGTCACTGGAATCAATTTAGCTTTCGGAGGAAGGAGCAAGGGCCAACCCAATTATGATATTAAAAGACCTCTAACAGCAGTGCAGACAGCGATTATGAAACCTGCCAGCATTAATATTGATGTCCACCTGCCAAGTGTAGGGCTAACTAGTGGGGAGATGATCATGGCCGAGCAGGGTCAGGGGTCAGGAGTTAGGTGCTGCCTGGAATGAGGAGCGTGGGGAGGTGAATAGGTTTGATGTTCACTTCGCATTTCCCCGGAGCATCCGACCCCTCAAATCACAGACTCCAACCTCGCCTGTACTTCCAGGTGTTTCCCTGTGAGAATCATTGTAAAGAGCCACGACCTCTCTACTGCAGGGTTAGTCTAAATCAGGCATCCTCAAACTACGGCCCACGGGCCACATGCCAGGTGTTTTTGCTGCCACTGCCTGTCCTGCTTAAAATCAGATATGTGTAGTGTGCTAGGAATTTGTTCATAGTTTTTTTTTTTTTTAAACTATAGTCGGGCCCTCCAATGGTCTGAGGGACAGTGAACTGGCCCCCTGTTTAAAAAGTTTGAGGACCCCTGGTCTAAATGATCCCAAATGCAACACGTTGCCTCCCTGGCAATGAAAAGGTGACTCAAGAGCGAGGAAGGCTGGTAAGAGAGGGGGTCCCAGCAGCCCTGCGGGCTCTGACTGAGATCCCTGTTCCGGGGATAGTGAGGGATCCAGGAGGTTTCATGGGTGGCTCCCGTGTTCTCCTCTAGGGCCCCCATCTTCGTGTTAAAATGAGGATCCAAATAAAGCAACGAAAACCTCCTGTGCAAGGAAACTAGATGGTTCTGCGAAAAGATTGCTTCCGTCTGAACTTGTAAGAGCAAGTGTTCAGGTGTCGGTCACACGCGTGTAAGGTGAGAGCAGACTTTCCTGGAGCTCCAGCCATTGCGTGGCAGCTCCCCGGCGCTGCTGCCTGTGAAGTGGCAGTAACCTCATAGACCAGGGCATGTTCTTCTGCCCATTTTACAGGTGAGGCAGCTGAGACCTGCAGACAGGAAGGTCATGGGGGTGATCAGTGGAGCTGGGATTGGTGCTTGCAGGGTCTGAAGCAGAGCCTGAAAGTTGAACAGGGAACCACGTGCCATGAACGTAGCCTTGCTAGCATTTGCTGAGCAGTGAAACGCTGCATTTGGACCTGGAGTGTGTGTGTAGTTCGTTACCTTCCAAAACACTGCTAATCACAGTGATTGCTGATGCAGACCCTTTGAACCTTCTGTGTTAATTAGAACTAAATGAACTATTTAGCAGCTCTTAATATTACAAAAGTCATGAACTATTTAAGAGTGCTCAAAATAGAATGAAATGATAATTTCAACAATCAGGCGTCAAGTCTGCATTCTTGGCTTATAAGTTAATTGCAAAACTGTCTTGGTGAATATAATTAAGCTACTATATGAGAGTTACCTCCAAATTTAAGGGCTCTGTGCCAGGAAAGAAGGGTCCTGGAGCCCGGGCTGAAAGTAGAAATTAATACAATGCCTTGCATGACAGTAAGTTTTCCTGTTGAGAAAACTTCTTACCTTGTATTAGCTTCATTTCTTTTGAATCAACTTCCTTTAGAAATAGACTAGAAATAGACAGTATCTTATTGTACTCATCAGGAAACAAACTCAAAAAAAAA
>PVJC01000837.1:38218-108665 GCA_004026665.1 Murina feae | reverse complement strand
AGGCCAGGCCAAGGGACCTCACCAGGGCACGATCAGGGCCAGGGAGAGATACGGGAGGTTGGCCAGCTGGGGAGGGACCAAAGGAGGGATCCAGGGTATGTCT
Source organism: Murina feae (assembly GCA_004026665.1). Taxonomy (NCBI): domain Eukaryota; kingdom Metazoa; phylum Chordata; class Mammalia; order Chiroptera; family Vespertilionidae; genus Murina; species Murina feae. The sequence continues at coordinate 108,562 of PVJC01000837.1, read as the reverse complement.
GGCCCATCTTGCTCAGTCCCATTCAGCTGGACCCCAGCAGCAAGCTAACCTACCAGTCAGAGCATCCGCCCCCTGGTGGTCAGTGCACATCATAGCGAGCGGTTGAGTGGCCTTAGCATATCATTAGCATATTATGCTTTGATTGGTTGAATGAATGACCGGACACTTAGCATACTAGTATTAGGCTTTTATTACATAGGATATACTTGACTCCAGTGACATGCACAGAAATAGCAGATGGAAACTAAAATTGTAACAGTATTTGATAATAAAGAATAAGGCCTGTTAATAATTGAAGACCCATCAATCAATTGCAACATTGGGTTTGTTGGAATATTTTGGTTAATTTTCACCTTGTATTTCTAGGCTATCCAAGCAGCTATCAGCCAGGCCTTTAAAACCCCAGAGGTCATCAGATTGTTTGCAAAGAAACAACCAGGTCAGCTTCGGACCAGGTTAGCGGAGGTAACGTTTCTTTAAATTGATTCAGTTGCTGTGTCTATTTTTTACTTAGCCCAACAATTTGCTCATGTTATTCTGAAGTTTAAAGATTGGTCAGTTGAGAATGTACAACACCAATATAACCCTAATGTAAATTGTTTCAGTGTAGGTTCTTCAGTGGAAGCGAATGTCCCACTCTGGAGGGGGATGTTTGTAATGGAGAGGCTGTGCATGAGTGGGCGCAAGAGGTATATGGGAAGTCTCCGTTCCTTTCACTCAATTTACTGTGAACCTAAAGCTGCTCTAAAAAAAGTCCATTTTTTAAAAAATTGGTCAGAATTAGTCCTTTGAGCAGTTATTGTTGATTTTGAATATAGAAGGTTAAACAGCAAGTGGCAGTTTAAATTGCTGCTGACCACTTTTACTTGAACTCTACCGGTAAGGTTTTACTACTTCCTTCTGAAGCTCTGATTTAAAATCCCATCTAGAATTCATTAGCATTGCTTTGTGTGTGTGTGGCCTTTCTCACCTTATAATTTCAAATGTCTTCATAAACCTGATACTGGAAGAAGTCTGTTTATAAACTTGAATGTGGTGAAGGCACTAATGGTTATTCGTAAGCACTGGTAACTCAGAAGGACAGTGGTTAGGAGTGTGGACTGGTAACTCAGAAGGACAGTGGTTAGGAGTGTGGACTGGTAACTCAGTAGGACAGTGGTTAGGAGTGTGGGCTGGTAACTCAGTAGGACAGTGGTTAGGGGTGTGGACTGGTAACTCAGTAGGACAGCGGTTAGGGATGTGGACTTAGGTGAGACTGGCCTGGATTTGTACTCCCGCTCCATGTAGAGATATGTGATCTTGGAGAAGTTATTTTGTTCAAACTTTTGTGCCTCAATTTCCTTACTTGTAAAAAAAAAGTGATAATAGTTTCTCCTTCTTACGGTTGTTATGAGGATTAAATGAAATAATATATGTAGAGCATATATTATGTGTAATATGTAATATATAAAGCACATAAGATAGTACCAATGTATAGTATATACTATCACTGTTTCTAGCAGTAAAGGCAATATTTATAATCTTAACTAATAAAAGCGTAATATTGAAATTAACCGTTTCTCTGGGATGGGGTAAGCCATGCCCACCAGCCAATCAGAGTGGCTGTATGCAAATTAGCCCAGCCAAGATGGCAAGCCTCCCTGTGTCCGCCACCACCATCTGTTGCCTTCCTGCAGGCCACACGGGAGGGGCGAGGTAGGGGGGCAGGAGGAGCGAGCCGCCCGCAGCCCCGCACCTCCGCCGCCCTGAAAGCAACCCATGGCAGTGGCGGGGTGGGGGGCAGGAGGAGCGAACTGTGATCTATTTCAGGCGGCAGGGCCGCGAACCTGGGAACTGGGGGGCCTGGCCACCCAGACCCACCCAGGAATCCCAGCCACTGCCCTGGCGGACCCTGGACCAGCAGGGCCGCGGACCTAGGAACCGGGGTGTGTGGCCACCCAGACCCACCCAGGAATCCCAGCCGCTGCCCTGGCCGACCCTGGACCAGCAGGGCCGTGACCTGGGAACCAGGGGGTGTGGCCACCCAGACCTACCCGGGAATCCCAGCCACTGCCCTGGCCGGCCCTGGACCAGCAGGACTGTGAACCTGGGAACCAGGGGCCATGGCCAGACAGACTCACCGGGGAATCCCCAGCTGCTACCCTGGCCTATGCTGGGCTGGGGCCATGGCTGCCAAGGAGGGGATGAGGGGGCTCAAGCCATCAAGGACCCCGCAGGCATCGCCCAGCAGCACCTGCTTGCCCATCTCCGTAGTGTGGAGCAGACAGGCCTGGAAGAGAGCAGAGAACCAGGTGCAGTGGGTCCAAGCCATCAGTAGCACTTCTCCTGAGTGCTCCCGAATTGGATGAAGTCCAGGTCCAGCTGAGGGACCACCCCACTTGCCCTCCTCCTCCCCCACCTGCACCCTCACCCCAATTTACCCGTGCACAAATTTCATGCACCGGGCCCCTAGTATTAATTATAAAATAATTTCCAGGAGACCCGATACCAATGACCTCATTCAAGCCTATAAACCACACTTCAGTTTAATGAGTTCTTAGAGGATGGATCCTCTCTAAAGGAAGCTGTTGCCTTACTAATTCCTAACCCCTAAACTCTACTACTAAACAGTTTGTAACTAAGACTGGATGATTAGCATTAACCCTACCAGACCTGAGGCCCTGAAGCTAGCTGTCCCTTAAACCACACAAAGTCAATTCAAACACATGGGGGCAGACCTTTGCAATGGCTAACCATGAGGTTTGACCACGATTGGTTGGTTATTTTTAGTTTCTGACACATTTTTTTCACATACTAGGCAAAGTATCTAGGCAAAGCGGTATAGCAGCAGATTCAGAAATTACCGAAAAATTGGTACAGCGGTCTGGTAGGATTAAGATTTATTAGAACTGTGTAATAGCATACTATATAATAAAGAGGGAATATGCAAATTGACCGTCACTCCAGTCAATTTGCACCCACAGCTGAGGCTAAGTTCCCATAACGTGCCTTAAGAAGCAATCAGCAGGGACCTGAGGCTGCGTGCCCACCCACCTCCTGCATGGGGCTTGACAGGGGACCTCAGGTCATGCCTTCCACCCGCAGGGCTTGACAGGAGACCTCAGGCTGCACCCTCTTCCCTGGTGCCAGGCCAGGAGACCTCAGGCCATGCCCCCCACTCCAGCACCAGGCCAGGGGACCTCAGGCTGTGCCTCCCTGCCCTGGCACCCAGGGGACCTGAGGCTGCACCCGCCCACCTGGCAAGGCTTGACAGGGTGGGACCGGCTGAGTTTGGATCTAGCCCAATGAAGGGGGGCCGTCCAGGTTTGGGTCTCAAGCAATTTTAAGGTGCACGTGGGTAGTTGAAGACTTGACTCTGGGTTCCATGGTGCACCCCAGACTCTGACAGGAGGAAGATTTTCATATACATTTTACTAATTTTCTTTAATCTCTGACACTTCTATTATAGAGAAAGGGCAAATAGCAATATTAAAATATTTCCTCTAATTAATCTCCTTTTAATGTGCACAAATTTCATGCACTGGGCCACTAGTTTGTATCATGTTTGTCTTGAATTCTTTCTATAATTACTTATAATATTAATCAGCTAGAGTATATTTTTTAAAGAAGTAGACCTGAAAAGCTGTATTTTATGCATAGAATGTTCTTAACTTAAATATCATGCTTTGTGTTCATCCGTTATAGATGGATAGAGATCTCATGGTTGGAAAGCTGGAAAGAGACTTGTACACTCAACAGAAAGTGGAGATACTAACAGCTCTCAGGAAACTTGGAGAGAAGGTACCTGTGTTTAATTTAGTATAAGATAGCATTAGCCATCTTGGTTTGGCTCAGTGGATAGAGCATCGGCCTGCAGACTCAAGGGTCCCAGGTTCGATTCCAGTCAAGGGCATGTACCTTGGTTGCAGGCACATCCCCAGTAGGGAGTGTGCAGGAGGCAGCTATCAATGTTTCTCTCTCATTGATGTTTCTAACTCTCTATCCCTCTCTCTTCTTCTCTGTAAAAAAATCAATAAAATATATTTAAAAAAAAAAAGATAGCATTAGCCATAAAGAAAAGGGGAAAAGTATTTAGTACAGAACTTCTTGATCTGTGATCTAGTTTATTGTCCTGAGGCATTCTTAGCAGTGGTTCCTGGAACAGATTGTTAAGATTTGAACCCACTTCCCCGGACTTGTTTTGTTTTGTGTAGCTGACTGCAGATGATGAGGCCTTCTTGTCAGCAAATGCAGGTGCTATTCTCAGCCAGTTCGAGAAAGTCTCTACAGACCTTGGTGAGTCGCTCGTATTTCTGAAAGTCGGACATGAGTTACTGTCCGATGGACAGATAGCATAAGTGAGATAACATGATGGCTTTCTCAGGCTGAGTTTAGAGGTAAACCAGAATTGTGTTCTTTATAAATCCCTTTTATTGAGTTTATTTCCCAATACTTTATAATTAAACAATTAAGTTAATATAGCCTAATGCTTTAAGAATATTTGTCATCTAAGTGTAAATATAAAAGTAAACTACATTTTTACCCTTTGTAACCAATAAGAGATCCTTGGAGCTGATTGTTTGTTGGAGGGGAATGAAACTGGGATGGCAAGGGGAAAGCTTAGGGGAATGCGCTGATAACAGATGCAAACTTTATTTCTGTTTCAGTATGTATGTGATAAGTTTTTGCCTCTTTGCCTGAAACTGTAAGTGCATTTGAAATTACCTTTTCATTTTCATTTACACGTCTCTCTCTTAGGGTCTGGAGACAAAGTTCTTGCTTTGGCAAGTTTTGAGGTTGAAAAAACAAAAAAATGACGTGGCGTGGAAGCTTGGGACAGTGATCACGTTCTTGCTGTAAATGGCATTTTTCTTCTGGGGATTTTGAGTCATTGCAAAGAAATCAAGAGATTCTTCAAGTGCATTCATAACCTAAGAGAAGGTGACAGAAACATACTTGTGGCTTCTGTTTGTGCCCTTCACCACTGTGCTTTCTGGAGAGCGATCTTCTTGGGTGATCCTGGACTTGGTGGGGTGGAGGGATCGCTAGACCTGGTCATTATGATTTGTCTGTTTAAAGAGAATATAGAAAATAGCTTGTTTTTTAAGGCTCTTTGTTTCTCGGTGCTGATAGTAAATGAAAAGATATGAACTAGTGATTCTTTTCTGCTCAGAATTTATCCCCACTTGTATTGGAGTCAATAGTGTTGCTACAACATTAATAGACCTCATAAGTGTTCATAGAATTTTAGAGTCCTAAGCGATCCTTGAAGTCATTTTCACTTAATAAACAAGGAAACCGAGGCTCAGAAAGAAAGTGACTTGCTTAAAGTCACATCAGAGAGTTGGGGACAGAACTTGGGGGTCCAAACTCCCCATTTCGTGTCCATTGAATTTTATTTTTTTTCAACCTATGTTGTTCTTTGAAAATAATTAACACATATTTGTACAAGTCCATGTGTATAAAAATTCGATGTCCTAACAAAAAGTTGTCACTAAGGGACCATTCCCCAGCCTGCAAGCTCTCCTGATGAATAGGGTCTATTGTCTCTCGGAGTTCTGAGCTTGGGACAATGGCAGCCCTGTTGAGAGTCTCCTGGAGTAACTTAACCTCCTGTGTTGTTTCCCCAGGGGAGTGATTGGAAGTGGCAGCTAGAGGCCCCCCTGTGTGTGACCTCTTTGCTGAAACCCTGTGGGTGGTGACTGCAGATCACTGTTCACTAGTCAGTTTTTGGAGAAACACAAAATATGTTCTGAGGAGAAGCAGGCTTCTCTCCTGCGTGTTTACATCTTTGTATATAGATTTCTTCCCCTTTTGCGTGTATGTTGTCTCCTAGGCTCTGGCTATTTTATAGTCGTTCAAACGTTTCTCAATACTCTTTTTCTTTGCACTTTATACAAATTAAAAAATCTTCAAAGCTTCATATAAACTGTAAACTCAACTAGGTGCTCTGTCAACTAGACAAAGTAGGGGAACTCGGCTACATGAATGCCTTATTTGGAGCTTTTAATGGGTAATTTTTCATATGTTGGTTTACGATGGCCAAAAACTCATTGAAATTGTGACAAACCAAGAAAAAGCAAATTACCCGCTCTTCATCTAGGGCTTTATGGCCAATCAACATTACTTCATTATTCTATATTTTTGTTTTATTGTGAAATTCACATAACATAACATTCACCATTTTAAAGTGTACAGTTCATTGGCATTTAGTACATTCACAGTATTATACAATCACCACCACTATTTAGTTCCAAAACATTTTCATTAGAAACTCCCCGTCCTAGCCCTGCAGCCACCACTAATTGACTTTCTATCTCTGTGGATTTACCTAAGCTGGATATTTCATTTAAATACATTCGTACAGTACGTGACCTTTTGTGTCTGGTCTCTTTCAGTTAGTGTAATATTTTCGAGGTTAATCCACATCAGTATGTCATTCCTTTTAACAGGGAAAATACTCCCTTGCATGGGTGCCGTATTGTGTTTTTCCATTTATCTCTTGACGAACATTTTCCCCCACTTATTGGCTATTGTGCTGTTAACATTTGTGTGTAAGTACTTGTTTCGGTACCTGCGTTCAGCTCTTTTGGATAAGTACCAGGGGATGGCATTGCGGTGTTGTTTTAAGCCTTAGCAAGCTTTCCCCTCCCCCTCCAGTAGCAGGATGAGGAAAATTAGCAATATTTTGTATATAAAAGGGGCCTAGATGAATCTGGGGTCCTTAATTTTGGTTTCCCTTAAACTTTCTATAAGACCAACATCAGTGAAATATTTTGTCATTAACCACATTAATATGTTCATTTTGTAAGTAATAACTAGTACTCAATTTAAAATTAATCTTCTTTAAAAGAGGTCAGGTTTGCAGTGCCTGGCAAGACACTGCCAATCATGGCATGTGATCTTTGATAAGTTACTTCAGCTTTTTGAGCCTCTTTTTCCTCTTCAGTTCAGTGGGGATAACAGGACCCACTACCACACAGGGCTCCTGTGCGTTCCCCACTCCTCCTTAGCACACAAAGCAGCTTTGCATTGGGGTTAATCCACCACTTAACAGTCCTTGCAAGGGCATATGATATATTTTGTTTCACGAATTTGGTACTTAATTCAGAATAATAATTTGAAAAATAAATAATTTGAAAATTCTATATTGTTGTAGTTATTAAATGACTTGCAAACTATGTTTCCTGTTCATATTTTGCTACATTTAATCTTCTAGTGTTTTAGACCTCTCGGGAGGTCTCAGACTGCAATAACTAATGCTGAGGCAGCTAACTTTTTTACATCCTTGGGTCAAGCTAATATTTTCATGAACAGAATTCTTGTTTTCTTCAAAGAACTGGAGGAAGCAAAGTAAATTCCAATGAGCAAGTGTCCAACTGGGCTGTTCAATGAAATCTAGTAATTTAAAACAATTCCTATGTGGGTGGTAGAGGCAGAAACCAAGAAATAGAATGAGTGGTTCTCAGGAAGGAGATGGAGCTGGGACAGATGGATTATTAACGTTGATTGTTAAGTCTTTTATTGAAGACACTCAGCAAAAGAATTGTCATCTTAGGCAAAAGACAAGACTGCAAAGCCACCATTGCTGTGATCTTATTATAGTGAATGACGGATGGTTTGAAATTATTACAGAAAAAAATAAACCCAGACCATTTTGCCTAGAGCTTTTCAACCACTTCCCTGTCTTTTTTTAATTTTTTCTTTCTTATTCTAGTCATGATTAAGACCAAAGAATGCTCTTCTTAGCCTCTGACAATGTTTTTCAGCATTAATATGTAAATTAAAACTGCCAGCATTCCCACAGACCCCTGAACAAGTGGTCACTGCTCCCAGTCTATCTGGCCTGGAGTTAAAAGGTTTTGAAACTGGGTTAACTAGCATTTAATATTTTCATTAAGTCACAAAAACACAGCTTAAAAATATGGCTGTCTAGATATTCCCCTAGAATGTGGCTTTTGACCTCCTGACTTTCTTTTTGAAACCCTTCTCTCCCTGCTCACACCGATAGCAAAATGGAAAGACTATCATGCTGAAAGGCCTCCGACACAAGGGGTCAGTAGTGTTCCCAAGTTCACAATGGGGAGTCCATGCTGTTGCAAGCAAAGGATTAGACAAGTTGAGAGGTTTGAGGCTGCCAGTTATAAGCTTTCTAACGCTTGTTTTCCTCGGAGATGATCACATTTCTTATAGCCTCAGACACTGGACTACAGTTAAAAATAACTAGTAAAAATTATTTTCTGTGAAGGAGGTCAAGGAGAACCACCTTGTAAGGTTATGCATCAGCCACAGATCTCTGCCCTGACTTCTGGCAACTGCAGCTATGACCATGAATTTTCAGGCCTTCCCACAAGAACTTCTGATTTTTTTTTTTTTATAATCATAATTTCAATACACGGTGCAAGAGCCTAAGTTATCTTAGTTGTGTCTGTTTATAATAAAATGTCTTAGCAGGAGGGGTACTTTGCTTTTTGTTACTCTTCAATCATCACATTACATGGAGGTGTTCTTTCCTGTAAGAGGAGATTAATGTTTTTTTGGATTGTGTTCCCTTAGGCCTGCAGTTATTTCTCCAATACTCCTAAACCAAGCCAAGTTGAAAACTGAAACAGTTATCCCCAGTGATAATCAAAGAGATAGGTAATTTAGGCAAAAGCAGATATTTGGCATGGATTAGATGGTAATGATTACCTTAATCCTGAGTTGCTTGTGACCTTAGAAAATGTGGGGCTTTTACTGCTTCTTTAAAAGAAAAGATAACCTGCCCTGGCTGAGTAGTTCGGTTGGTTGGAGCGTTGTCCTGATGTGCCATGTTTGTGAGTTCGATCCTCGGTAAGGGCACATATTTTTAAAAAGAAAAAAATAGATAACTGTTAGCATCTCAAATTGGACATACGTCAAGTTTTTTCCAGGTCTTGGAAAATTGTACCTTAGATTTGGTTTATAGAGCTCTGAGCATATACTCATCTATTTAAATATTCTGTTTCATGTTTACTCATGGAAGGAACGCGTATCCCTTTGGAGCAAACAGGTGAGCTCTCAGCCCCTTAGCCTCTCAGCTTTGTGGCATTTCTCTTCATGCTGCCAAAAGTGTGGTGACTTACTCCTCGACCCCACATAAAGGAGTGTAGTCAGATATGCCTAAAGCCCTCTGCATTCTTGGAAAGGAAAATGTGGGCTCTGTCTTTTAACTTGTGAACTTGGAGGAGAAGGGAGAGATACATGTGCTCACTCACGTGCATGCCTCTTCTGGAGTCGCTCCCGCAGGCACTTATGACCCCCCTGCTCCCCCCCCCACCACCACCACAGTGCTGCTCTTGCCAGAGTGGGAGGTTGACGGTGCCAGGTTAATTTTGTTCCAATCAAAGCACCGGGCAAGGGGGTGCGCCAGGCCCTTTTGGTTTGAAAAAGTCAAAATGTGCTTTTCCCTGGTGGGGATTATATCTTGAAATTTATGAGAAGAAATCATGTTTTGGAAAAATCTTAATGACAGTGTGGGAGCAGGGAAAGTTTCTGTCCTCTACCTCTTCTGGTTATGTCATTTATTCTTTCCTCAGACATTTACCGAGGGCTGATATATGCAGACACAATACTTGACTCTTTTTGTCAAATTTTCTAAAATGGATATTGGGTGGAATCCTTTTTTTTTTTAAAAAAAAAATGAGACTCTTAAGTGTTTCTATAGATACTAGCTATCCAACTGCATTGCCAAGAGGTTTATTTTAGTGATAAAATGGTGTTTCACATAGACCTCATAATAAACAAGTGTTACTCTATCATGGTTAGCTGGCTTCTTAGAAACATTATTTCAGCTATCTACAGAATAGCATGCTTGGAAATAATCCTGATCTATACAATTTGATCTAAGTGATCTCTTTCAACTATGATTTTATCTCATCTTTTAATCGACCTTGTAAACTGTATGTCTCATTAAAATATTTAAGTAATTAAGTTGTTTTGGAGAATATTAAATGGAGAGAAAGTTAGAATACTACTGTAGGGGAGGGAAAATATCTTTCCTCTACCCTTTTATGTTATTGGCTGAGGTTCCTGTAACAAAAGACAGTTTAACAAGAGAAAATCATACAAATTTATTTAATATAAGTTTCATGTGACATGGGAGCCTTCCTAAAGAAATGAAGACCCGAGAAACAAACCTGGGTGCTTTTAATGCTAGCTTTTTATTAAAAAAATTTTAATCCTCACCCAAAGATATGTTTATTGATTTTTTTATTTTATTTTTATTTTTTTAGAGAGAAGGAGGGGAAGGGAGAGAGAAAGAAGCATCGACGTGAGAAACATTGATCGGTTACTTCCCATGCGCACCCTAATCTGGGATCAAACCTGCAACCTAGACTTGTGCCTTTACCAGGAATTGAACCTACAACGTTTTTGTTTAGTTAAACCGTCGAAGAATTAAAGATTGAGCCAAATGGAAAATTAGCCAGGCTTTATTAGGAGCATACAGACGAGTCCACAGGCCCCGGGAAGGGAGAGGGGCTGGTGGAGCCGCGCCCGAACTGAACTGGGCTGCGTTTTTAAGGCCTGGGGCGGGTAAGGGAGGAGAGGGGTTTGGTTGGAGGAAGTGGTCCTTGGAACTTATGGAGCTTCCCCAGGGCGTTGCTGGCGACAGGGGCTATGGATAAGCAAGCAGTTTCGGGATAATCCATCATTGTTGCTGCTTACGGTCAGGGCTTAAGGTCAGGGACCTGGGGTGGGGGATGATCTATGACTCCCTCGGCCAGGTGAATGCTTGGACAGCTTGGACACTTTTGGTGTACAAGGCAACACTCCCACCAAGTGAGCCACCCAGCCAAGGCTATGTTAGCTTTGATGAAGAGTGGAAAGTCATGGAAAGATGTGATAGGGCAAAAGCAAGCTAAATGTAGGAAACAGAGGTAAACTTCGCAGCGTCTGTTGGTTCAGATTGCCTTCTGTGTCCGTTATCTTCGGGAGGCGAGGTTCTCCTTTCCTCCAGGTAATGGGAAGGCACCTCTCCTGAAGGCTTTCTGATCTGTTTCAGGGGAAGGTCAAAAGTCCTTCCTGCCCCTGTCACTTCTCAAATTCCTTCATCTTAAAAAGCCAAGATGCCAGATTTTGGGGTAGCATGTCCTGAACCTCATCATTCCATTTCTAGTACTAATTCTGCCATTCTTCTACTTCATTTTTATCCCATTTTCTCAAGTCGTCTTCCAACTATTCATGTAGACATTTTTGTGAGGAATGGTTATTAACTATATAAATTACTTTGAAACCACAATCTAAGGAACTGTATCAAAGCTCAGTAGTACCACTTGTATTTAAAATCTTAAACATTTTAAGGTTAATAAATAAAATGGAGGCATTGTGTTCGGTTTGACTAAAGGAAGCTTGTGTTCATATTCTAGATGTTTGAAGTAATGGGAAATAAAGATCATGATAGAAATTAATGTGGTGAAAAGGCCGACAGTTCCGTTATTCCTGTTTTTTCCTTTGGAGAACTAAATTACTTTTTCTGTTATATCTTCTCTGAATGTAAATTGTGCTACAGAGATCTTATAATACCCAAGACATCGTAATGAAAGAATGTTTGTCGGCATTTGTGTGTTAATTTTATAGTCTGCCTTTGCAGGGTGTCATGAACAGCAGAAATGGAAGGCAAATTAAAACTGGTCCCTTTATCTCTTACAGACACTGTAGCCCCTTTAGCGCGCTACTTCAGTCTCCTACTCTGAAAAGAAATTAAGTGGAAATTGCCTGCCCAGAGTTTTAAAAAATCACAAGTGTCATCTGGGTGCTTTCTTAAGGACTCACTCCTCTTCCCTGTGAGCTGTCTTCTGTTCTTTCCTAAGAGAGCTTTTCTACTTATTGGTGAAATGAGTGTCCCTTTCTTTTCTGTCTGTATTTAGCCACCAATTAGTAAGATGAGCAGAAATGCTGCATGCTGAGCGCTGTGCTAGGGGCGCGGAAGAGGCTGACACTACATGCTGCAAGCTATAAAAGTGCCTTTTTATCTTCTAGGAGAGGTCCATGGTAGGTTGCTCTGCCCCCTGGAGCCTGGAGCTATTTCAGTCTAACTACTCATTAAAGTCAATCTGAGATATTGCTGAAGGCTTTGGATTCTTTAAGTGAATTGCCTCCACTTGAATTCAGCTAAAAATAGTTCACTTTTACTCCCCACAGGACTGCTCCTGAGTTACGTGAACTCTCCCCTCAGCCTCCCACCCCACCCAAAGGATTGATGTCCACAGCAAGGCTAGCTTCTTTAAAGACCCAGGACTATGGCTGTGAGTGCATGCCTAACTGCAAGAAGGGAAGGAAGGGAAGAACCCAGTGAAAACTGAGCCCGAGAATGTGAGATAAGAAATCAGGACTGCCCCGCTGATGTGGCCCTGATTGAGTGTCAGCCCGTGAACCAAGAGGTCACTGGTTCAATTCCTGGTCAGGGAACATGTCTGGGTTGCAGGCTTGATCCCCAGTAGGGGGGTGTGTAGGAAGCACCTGATTAATGATTCTCTCTCATCGATGTTTCTATCTCTCTATCCCTCTCCCTTCTCTCTAAAATCAATAAAAATATATTTTAAAAAGAGATCAGGACTTTGGTAAATAACACACACACACACACACACACACACACACACACAAAACCACAGATATTCTTTTCCCCTCAAGTAATGTTATTTTTAAAAAGACAAACCCAAATTATATCTAAAAATTGATGAGATATAGAGTAATGTGCCATACCCCTCCAAATAAGTTATCTCCTTTGCCTTTCCGTTTGGAAAACATTGCAGACTTTGTAGGTAACCTTGGAGCCATGGGCAGAAGAGTGAGCATTTCTGGGCAAGCTGGAGCCAGCCCTGACAAGAGGAAACTCATCTTGTGTTTACTTAGAAATAAGTGCAAAAAGGGATCGATTTATTTCTTACAACTTATAAAACCATTCATCATTACTGCATGTGCTTCTGATCCCCTACAAACCATCTATGCACTGCATCCACCGACCCAATGAAAAAATTGGGGTCAAAGACCCTAAACTGTTCTGTAAGTGATCAGAGTAATTCTAGACTGGCAATATTATACCCGTTCTCCATCGCATCCATCAAGGGCTCTGGGGGAAGTAAAGGTCTTGTTTGGGAGCTAAAGCAAGGTGGCTTAGGGTGAGGAGAGCAGCACTACCATTTACGTCGTTTCCAACCGAATGGAAAATGATACATAAGAGTGTCACTCAGCAAATATTCACATCTCCGCCCCTTGGTGTGGAACAGACTTCCTCACCCCACTGTTTAGGGCCTGGCCATGAAACATTGTGGTCAAGGGAGTGTTTGTGGATGTGACTCCTGGAGAGGTCTTCAGTGTGTGTCCACCGCTTGCCTCGGGACTCTCTTCTGCCATTCATCAAAAGAGGAATCTGGTTTTGGCTCACTGGATAGAGTGTCAGCCTGTGGACTGAAGGGTCCCAGGTTCGATTCTGGTCAAGGGCACATGCCCCGGTTGTGGGCTCCATCGCCAGTAGGCAGCGTGCAGGAGGCAGCCAATCGATGATTCTCTCTCATCATTAATGTTTTTCTCTCTCGCTCTCCCTCTCCATTCCTCTCTGAAATGAATAAAAAAATATTTAAAAGAAAAAAGAAAAAAAAGAGGAGTCTGACCCAGGTAGCATCTAGTCCAAAGAGAATGAGAGGACATGTGGAGCAGACAATCCAATCTTCAGCTAAACCCTGCTGACCCCAACACAGCCCAGCAGAGTCATAGTCAACCCATGGCCCAAAGTGGCCCCCACTAGGCAATTCACAGATACCTGAGCAAAATAACAAATGCTTGTTTAAGCCATTGAGTTTTGAGGTGGTTTGTTATGCAGCAATAGCCAACTGATACACCATTCTGGTTCCTTTTTAGTCCATTCTCCATGCTGAAGCCATAATCATTTATTTAAATACAAATCCAACCATGTCACACCCTTGTTTAAACCTTTCAATAGTTCTCATTACTTTTGGAATAAAGACTTATGAAGTTCTCTAGATTTTTATGTATAATTAAGTCCCACATACTCGGAGCTGGAGATATGAATAAGGTATGTAATTCCAACTGGTGCCATAGCTAATGTGAGGGAAAGGGGTGCACTTGCCTTTCGTAGTGACCACAGAGCCTCTCGCTAGAACCGCAGCCTCGATTGCACATTGCAAAGGGGCATTAGTCAGTATTGTGCAGGGGTCGTGTGAAGTCATCCAAACTAGCTCTCAACCCGAATTGCCATTTGCAGCTGCTGGTGACAGCGGCTCTGCTCTAAACCACTTTTTAACAATTGCATTTTTTTCTGATTATGATTTTTAACGTACTTGGGTGTTTTACGCCTATGAGTTTTTATGTACTTTTGGTGATGTTTCGGTTTTACGTCCTCTTCTAATGTCAGGAAAGTACCACTGTTTGCAGTCTTATTGTGTAACCAGCCTACCACAGCTTCCATGTACAATACAGTCATTAATATTGTGCAAGTGTAAAAAACTTGTTATGAAAGCAGTGTTTGGAAAATAAATTATTAAAATGGTTACAAAATACTAAAAAAAAAGACCTCTGAAGTTCTCTAGGATCTGGGCGTGGCACCTCGCAGCCTCACTGGGGCCTCTTTCCCCATCACTCTGCACTCCAGCCATCTGGCTTTCTCACTCCGTTGTTCGATGTCGCCATGCTCTCTTTCCTCCTCATGACCTTCCTGTAGTTCTACCGCGTGCTCTCCCCACTCTTGTCTAGTTAACTCCTACTTACACCTCAAGTGTAAGCTTCAGTGTTACTTTCGCATAGAACTCTCCTTGATGCAAGGTTTGATTCCCAATTATATGGTTTCTCAGCCCATTGTATTTCAGCTTTTAGCATTCAACTACAGTTGCAATGAATTACTCAGTAGTAACGCATAGGTGTCTGTCTGACCCTTCATCAGGACAAGGACAGCATGAGTCTGATTTGCACTTTATCCCTTGCCTAGCACAGTGGCATGTACCTGGGAAGTACTCAGTATTTTTTGAATAAGTGATTGACTACAGAGACCGTACTGAACAAAAGCCAGAGGAGAGGTCACATGTGATGTGGAAGAGCTGCATTAGTTCAGTAGGAAGGTCCTGTAAGAACTTAGCGTGAGATAGTGTGAATGTTGGAACACAATCAGAAAAAGACACTGCAGAGAAAGCATGGTCTCCTATTCATCCCAGAGCCAGGGTAGTTATGATGAGAGCTCGATTTCTAACTGTTACTGAATTAGAAATGAAAACTGATTATGAGAGGGAATGCCATTATCTGGAGGGGGCTGACTGTGGTAAGGCTGGACTGTAGCAGAACTACCAGTGCATTTCAAACAAGTGAGTATGGTCCAAGAATTTGAAAATAAGGTCAAAACTATGTCTTCTGGAGTTCTTAACTTTTTAAAGAGTCTTACAGCCTACCTAGTAGGGAGATACCCTAGGTGTCATGATATGTATTTATGTAAAACCTACCAGGAACAACACAAAGTTTGAATTTTTTTGAATATATTTTATTGGTTTTTTGCAGAGAGGAAGGGAGAGGGATAGAGAGTTAGAAACATCAATGAGAGAGAAACATCAATCAGCTGTCTCCTGCACACCCCCTACTGGGGATGTGCCCACAACCCAGGTACATGCCCTTGACCAGAATCGAACCTGGGACCTTTCAGTCTGCAGGCCAACGCTCTATCCACTGAGCCAAACTGGTTAGGGACGAAGTTTGAAATTTAAAGTGAACATCTCATGAAGGTTTCAGTTCAGAGTATAAAGAAGACAAACAGGAGCTACAACTTTTAGAGTTTCGATGGCCTTACTGTGTATGAACAAGAAAGACACATCTCAAGGGGAGACTTGGGACTCACAGCCTCAGGGTTCACTGGAACCTGTGAAGCCCTGGCTGAGCCTGCTTGTGTCCCCCCCCCCCACACTCCACCGCCGCCCCCAAAACACACCTTCCACCAAGGACCAGAGCCTGTGGAGCCATTTCATTTTCATATTCCTGTTTGTCAGCAGTGCATACAAGTATAACCTAAGTTTGTCTTTTTTTCTTTTTAAGGGAAAATGAGTGGTAGAGAATTCTGAAAAACGCTGTAGCAGTTACGTACCTTGGTCTATTCCCCTTGGCTCTGTAGCTTGTGCTAATTAAAGTGCTTTCAGCGGGGGATCCTAGAGTGCTGCCTGTGTTGGCTCTCGTGTTCTTTGCTTAAATAATTAATAATCATTACTCTCTGTTATGCAGTGTGTGGGAGAAGAGTGAGTAATCCTGGATCCCAGGATATTTGCACCATGCCTGTCCCCTTTGCATAAGCTTTCATGTGAGGCTCTTCATTAGCTGGCACCAGGGTGTAGACTTTCCGCCCTTTAGTGTTTATTATCTATAAAAAAGAGCTCCATCTGATCCACCAGCTGGGGCAAATACTGCTGATGGGAAGGAATTTTCCGGAAGAACAGTAATAAAGACAGTGAGGGGAGGCGGTGCGGAGAAGACCAAACCACAAGATTCATTTAGATTGAGCAAGGTTACAAATGTTACAGACCTCCGTGTTAGAAATAGCAAAGGATTTAAGAAAACTCCTAGCTAAGCATTGGAATGTCAAAATAGGAAGGCTTATAGTCTCAGGGAGGCTTGAAACGTTCCACTCTTAAGACAGTGAAGGGGAGGAGCAAAGCTACAAACAGTTCATAGTAACAGGCCCTGCTACTTACTTACGATACACTCCTGAGCAGTCCGCACCTCTGCTGGGGCGGAGGGAATTGTTCGGCAGGAATGGTCTTTTCAGTCTCACCTGAATACACTGATAACATTCAACAGACTGAAAATGCACCGAGTGCTGGGGGGAAGGACGCTGTGTATCGTGTATTCCTAGAGAGAAGGGGCTGTTTGCTTTTAAGGATGGTGATTTTTTTGTAGCTAACCAGATGATAACCAGAAGGGGGGAAAGGTGATAAACAGGCTACTATGTTTAAAGGCTAATAGACTTGACTATTTGGATTCAAACTGAGGTCTTATGTTAGTTTTTCTTTACTAAGTGACTAGAATGTTGGAGACTGCACAAACCAAATACACTTACAAGACATGTTGGTCTATCAACACAGCCAAAGAACTGAATGATGATATTTATACTGTTCCCAAGCACAACACGAGCAGGATTCTGGGATGCAGGGATGACCTACCCATCGGAGGCTGCAGAAGCTGACACTCTGGGACAGGTTGGCAGAGAGCCAGACGTTCACAGCTGCACATATCCCACGCGTGACACAAAATATGCATATTCACCGACCTACAAAATGCTCTCATGGCTGTTTAATAATTCCTTGTTATCTCCAAAGTAAAATTAGACGGCAAGTTATTTGCCAAAGCAAAACACAGGAGAGTGGCGTGTGACGGGCACCCTTTATCTCCTGTGCTTGCAGCCTCCTCATCACTGTCCTCAGAGCAGTTAGAGCGGTACCAAATGTGAACAGGATACAAACACAGGGACCAAAGCAAAAGACAGCTTTTTTAAACTTTCTCCATTACTGGGTACTATTCACGTTTACTAGTAAAACTTGGTTCTCAAAAAAGAATTGGTCCTCATTTTTCTTAACTAAAAGTTCCCTTTTTTTATTCAATACAAAACCTCTTTCTTTCCCATTCTCACCTAGCACCTGTTCAACTCGTAGGATAGAAGGCCCTCTTATGGGGTAAAATTTGAGGACCACAGTCACCATAATGGCTCTGAAATAGCCCTCCTTCCCTGCAGCCTGCTGTGGTGCCACCGTTGTTTCATACTTGGCCTGAAATTTTTACTGTGTTGCTAGCATTGGAGTTGGGGAAATAGGAGCGGCTGGCCAATGGGTGAAAAGTCCTGGGTGGGTTATTTATACATTTAGGTATTCGTTTTTTAAAAATGTATTGATTGATTGGTTTTAGAGACAGGAAGGAGAGAGAGAAACTTTGATTTATTGCTGCATTTCTTAATTCATGCATTCATTGGTTGATTCTTATATGTGCCCTGACCAGGGATCAAACCTGCAACCTTGGCGTATCCGGATAATGCTCTAAGCAACCAAGCTGCCTGTCCAGGGCCCATTCAGTTATTCATGCAATAATATTTGTTTGGCATCTGCATGTGCCAGGTACTGTGTTGGGTAGGAGTGGTTCAACCGTGAACTCCTTGCCCTCCTGGAATTTATGGCCACGCTGGGACTGGATCTCACATAGGTTCAGAAAAGTCTCCTTGAAGAAGACCAAAAAGATCAAATATTCAGCCAGGTGGAAAGGGGAGAGGTGGAAGCAATAGAGTCAGAGAGGCAGAGGGAACTGCACACTCACAAGTCCCAAAGCACAAAGAGGTACCTTGTGATTAAGGAATAGGGAGAAGGCCTGTGTGTAGCTGGAGCCTGGTCGGCAAGGGTGGTTCAAGGTCAGGCTGCAGCCAGGTTATGCAGGGCCTTGTAGCCATGAGGATTTTGAACTTCCTCACGAAAAGAAAGAGAACTTGTTGAACTGCAAAAGTCTAACAACATTAGCACATTTTAAGAAGATTCCTCTGGTTGCTGTGTGGGTCATGTATTGGGAGTGGTGGGAAAAGCCTGAAGGAGAGAGTACTTGACATTTACTGCTTGAGTCAGGGCGAGAGCTGATGATAGTTTAAACTGAGACAGAGAAGTGGAGATGGTGGGAAGTGGAGAGATTCAAGATATGGGTTGGGGTGGAAACAGCATGGACTAGATATGAGGGGTAAACAGAGAGGGGGGTCAAGGATACTCTTTTAAGTTGTGGAGCCAGTTCCTGAAGCGGGGAGCCTCGGAGGAGAGGGAGATTTGTGGACCCATTAAGTGTGAGATGGTGTGAGCAAAACTGGTGCAAGGTCAACTGAAACCATGGGACAAGCTCCCTTTCTCTCCCTTTCCCCTTCCCTCCCTCCAAAGTTTTGTTTCTGTCCAGTAACATTGCCTCATTCTTTCAGAGTTTTCCACATGGTGGGTGGAGGATGATGCAAACATTTTTGAGGTCACTTCCTTATAAGTTCTTGATCCAATAGGAAATACAGAACTTCCCTTCATCTCTCATTCAGAAAATTTCAGGGAAAACTCCAGTAGGCTCAGCTGGGGTCACATCCTACTTAGCCAGTAGTTAAGAGAATGCAGCGCTTGGATTGGCCCAGCTCAAGTGCCTTGCCTTCCCTGTTTGTTTGTTTGTTTGTTTGTTTGTTTTAGTGGAGGGCAGAGTGGAGATCAGTGGTTCCCAACCTTTTTTTGGCCATGCCCCACCTAAGCATCTCTAAAATACTGAGAGGCCCGCCACCCATGACATATAATTCTTATTATTCAACAAGTGAACACCTAGCCCTGGCTGGTTTGGCTCAGTGGATAGAGCATCAGCCTGCAGACGGAAGGGTCCCGGGTTTCATTCTGGTCAAGGGCACTTGCCTGGGTTGCCGGCTTGGTCCCCAGGAGGGGGCGTGCAGAAGGCAGCTGATCAATGATTCTCTCTCATTATTGATGTTTCTATTTCTCTATCCCTCTCCCTTCCTCTCTGAAATCAATAAAAAATATATTTTTTTAAGAAACCGAACTCCTATTCATGTGAAGGAAGCCTAAAAGGCCATTAACTTGGTCTACACAAGCTTCCAAAGAACATGGCATCCACGAAAGAAAAAAAATAAAAGAATGAAAGGACAGTTGAAGTACCGAGGAAGAAATTACTAAGAAATGGTTAAAAATAATAATACTATGAAATGGGGCCAGGAGCACTACTCACGACCAGGTTACACTGCCCATTTCTATGAACAAATAGCAAATAAAGTTTCAAAACATATAATAGAGAACTGAAATGCATAAATATGTCACAATATATATTTATATACCGTATACAAGGCTCCTAGAACCATAAAGAATGCAAAAAAAATTCACTGTTAAGCCCTAACTGGTTTGGTTCCGTGGATAGAGTGTCGGCCTGCAGACTGAAGGGTCCCAGGTTTGATTCCGGTCAAGGGCATGTACCTTGGTTGCAGGCACATCCCGGGGGGGGGGGGGGGGGGGGGGGGGGGGGGGGGGGGGGGGGGGGGGGGGGGGGGAGTGGTGCAGGAGGCAGCTGATCAATGTTTCTAACTCTCTATCCCTCTCCCTTCCTCTCTGTGAAAAATCAATATATTTTTTTAAAATTCACTATTAATATTCATTCTTGAATTGCCCCCTTTAAAAATCAAATTATCCCCCTGGGTGGGGCACATGCCCCACATCGGGAACTACTGATGTAGATACTGTAATTGTAACTTCGTCACACCTCTGGGTGGTAGAAGGTAGGGAGGAGCAGATCCCCAAGGAGAAGAGGTGGCACTGGGCTGTTGGAACTAACAGATGTTCCCTATCTCCCAAGCCTTCAATGTTTCATTTTAAGACCCTACAGATGGATGGAGCCTTAGTTATCCTGAAGTAATACTGCTGTCTAGAATTGCAGAATGTTCCAGTTCTAAGCTCATGGGGTAGTTGAGGCACTGGCTGTGTTGATGAACTTATTATAATTTTGAACTATAAAAACTAAATTTCTGTAATTTTGGAAAAAAGGAAAAGCATTTATTTTACACTGACACATTTTCATTTTATGCATTCCTTTCCCACCTTCCTCCGTTTTTAGAAATGTAATTTATACATTGTGTCTTGAACAGCAAACGACTTTTTCAATTTTAATTCATTTGTTTAAATGTTGATATTTATGTAAAGTAGTTTGAATGGGTAAGGGTTTTTTTTTTTTTTTTGCACTGCCCTTCCTCCCTCTGGAAAACTTGAAGTGCTGGCGGGTACACTTGTTTTGGCCAATATGATTGAGCGCTTGCTATGGGCATGGTAATCTGGGCATCCATGGGGATATACACAGGATTAAGATCTATTTCTGGCCTTTCAGAATTTGTAATTTAATGATTTTTTGTAAGATTAAAGTATTCCTCAGTTGTAACTACAGTACAGTGTTAAATCAGAAAGTAATATGGACATTTCAGAATATGAACACAGTAACGTAAAAAAAAGCGCCTCATGTCTTTCTTCGTAGGGAAGGGGAAGAACTCTGGGGAAGTGGAAGCGGATGAGACAGAAAAGGGGGGGACGGGCAGGAGGGCTTTTAGATTGCGGGCAGCGTCACGCTGTGTGACTGTTAAAATGTTGAAGAGGAGACCACACGGAAGTACACGCACCCCTCTCATAGGAAAGTGGGAGTGCAAAGCAGCTTACATTTTGCCTGTACATTTTGTTTCTCCCTGTACCCTCTGCAGAGAGAGCCAGAAAGCAGGGTCAGACTTTCCCAGCCGCATTTTAAACACGGGCCCCTTCCCCCCAGAAACACGCACTCATTGGTATTGGTCAATACACACGATACTCCAAGTTCAACGGGCCCACGGGGGCTCATCCCTGGGCTTTCTGGGCTTCGTAGGACCC
This sequence comes from Murina feae, assembly GCA_004026665.1. Classification (NCBI taxonomy): domain Eukaryota; kingdom Metazoa; phylum Chordata; class Mammalia; order Chiroptera; family Vespertilionidae; genus Murina; species Murina feae. The sequence continues at coordinate 87,173 of PVJC01000837.1, read as the reverse complement.
AGGGTAGGCCCCCCATTCAAGAGCGGGCCTGGCTGCCTCCAACGCAGCAGCGAACCCAGCTCCGAGCCTCAGGAGGACCGCGCCTCTGGATGCCTTACAACCTCGTCCATTCGGTTTCCAGCGACCCTGGAAGAACCGGTCTCACAAGGACTCCGCCCGGTCTGGCAGCTCCCGTTTTTAAACCCAGGCCCGTGTGTGGCAGAGACCATCGCTTTCACGGGATCACGGTGCTCCCGGAGCAACAAGGGACACGCCAAGGTGCTTTACCGCAGCGACAGCTCTACGAACCCGGCTCCGCCCTCAGGCCGCCTCCTCCCTGCCCACCTCCGCTCCCGACCTCCCCTGAGCTCCGGGCGCAGCGCCCCCGATACTCGCGCCCGCATTACACCTCCCATCTCGTGGCCACGCCCCTTGCTCAAGGCGCCCAATGAGCGTCCCCAAACACCCTGTAGCTCCCGCCCCTCAAAAGGCACCCCCGCCCACTAGCCGATGTAACCAATGAGCGTCCCCGTGTGCTCCTGGCCCCACCCCTTCCAGCAGACCCCGCCCCCTGCGCGGGGCGTGGTCGTGGCCGTGCCTCCACCGCCCGCGCGGAGCCAGATGCCGCCCCCTTCGCCGGTCCCTCCCCCGGCGGCCTGGCGCCTCCCTCCCTCCCCGCTGCGGTGACTCACGGAGCGGGAGGCGGAGGCTGAGGTGGCCGCTCCCGCTGCTTCTGCTGCTGCTGCCGCCGCCGCCGCCGCGGCTGCTCGGGGTGAGCGTGCCCCGGAATAGGCCGCCGCGCGCCGCGCACGGACCCGCAGCCCACGCCGGCCCGGCCGGGTCGGGCGGCCCAGGTAAGCGCCGAGGCCAGTCCGCGCCCATAGCGCCCGGGCCGCTCCGCCCCTGGGATCAGGGGGAGCCGCCGGCCCTTTGTCTCCCGGGGAGGGGCCGCGGAGGGCACCCCCGACCCCACTCGGACCCGCCGGCTGGGCCCCGGGCGCGGCACCCAGGTCTGGGCCAGGCCTCCTCGCCCCGCCGGGCCGCCGCTGCCCCCCGCCGCTCGCCGGCCCCGCCGAAGACCACCCTGCGGGGTCCTCACCTTGTCGCGGAGGGCGCCTCCACAGGTGTCCGCGCCACCCACTGGGCCGCTCGCCTCGCCGTCGGCTGGTTGTCATCCTCGGTCAGCACTCCAGGTCCCGCGTCCTGTCCCCTCACCTGAGCCCCACTCAGCATCCTGACCCCGTGCAGAGAGCTCCTCCATATTTCCCAAAACTAAGTGGTGCCAAGGTCTGGCCACCCGGCTGCCCTTCCTCCCTCCGCTTTGCTCAACTACCGCCTCCCCTGTCCGCCTCTCCCGCGAGTGTTCCTGAAAGGTACGCATTGTAGGCGCATGTCTCACCTGCACGGCCAGCTGCTGGGGAGCCTGCAAAATTAACCACTTGGCGCCCCCAAACTGCACTTCTCACCTCCTCTCCATCACCTCCGAGCCCAGCCACCTTCCTTTTTCTTGAACCTGGTCACCAGGACTCGTAGCTCTGGACACGCACCCTGTTGGGCCCACACGCCCCCCTCCCTCCGTGTGTTGAACTTGTCGGGAGCAGTGCCTGCTGTCAGGTTAGCCCCTGGGAAGGCCAGGAGGCCTGGGTTGGCAGCAAATCAAGAGTGTTGTGAGTAATGAGATGTGTGGCTTGCAGCACCTCCTATCTGAGGATCTGTTGTGTCCTGCCACTCACAAGTCAGGGGAGTGTGCCTGGCTGACGGCTGGGTAAATTGAGGCGCAGGGTGCTGTTGGTAAGGGTCCCCGAGGCAGGTGGGAGTTTGTTCTGAGGTGCTGTTCTCCAGTACCTTGACTCTTAGTTTCCTGCTACAACTGCTGGGCTCTAGTTCCTGGCTTCCGTCAGTAAGTGATACTGATCTTTCGGACCATTAAAGTATCCATAGCTACCAAGTTTCCCGTCACTTAGAGCAGGACTGAATCCTGAAGGTGCCAGCTGTTAAATGCCAGTGTGTCAATTCATGGTTTCTGGGTGGAGTTCGCGGTCCTTGTAAATACAAGTTGTCTCATGGGCTAGAGATTCATGCATTCCCTAGGGAGTGCTTACGGTGTGTCAGGCACCAGTCCAGGCATGGGGGGCCCTGCCCTCCTGTAGCCCACATTTGAAAGAGGAGGGAGTAAACAAATAAGCAGACACATTAACTTCAGTAGCGTAAGTGCTGCGAAGGTGGGAAGGACCCGTTTGGGTTTTAGTCCGGTGCAGTTAGAAGCCGCTGGAGGATTTTCAGGAGAGGTGATAAGATCTAAATCTAACTTCTCAAAAGATCGTTCTGGCTGCTATGTCGTGACTGGATTACAAGAGGCAAACATAGAAGCAAGGATATCAGCTGGGAGACAAGACTATTGCAGCTGCCTGGCACGAGGTGATGGAGGCTTGGGGGAGCAGTGGGGTAACAGTGAAAGAGAGAGGTGGAACCAGTCTGCTCCCCTGGGAGAAGCTGAGCTTAAAGCAAACCTTCACGGAACATCGCTGAGATTTATATGTCAAGCAGAGAACTTCTAGATCTGACCATGCCCAGGTGTAGCTCAGCGAAGCTTACTCAGCCCCTGTTGTGAGCCAGACTGTGCTAGACTCTAGGGCCGGGGTGGGGAGCCTTTTTTCTGCAAAGAGCCTTTTGGATATTTAAAACATCATACAAAATTATCAACTTAAAAATTAGCCTGCTGCCCAGCAGTGTAGGTCAGCAGTGTGAGTGTTGACCTAGGAAGCAAGAGGTCACCGGTTTGATTTCCTGTAAGGCTTCTCTTGCCCAGGTTGTGGGCTCGATCCCCAGGAGGGGAGGTGCAGGAGATAGCCGATCAATGATGTTTTTCTCTCATCGATATTTCTGTCTCTATCCCTCTCCGTTCCTCTCTCTCTAAAAGAAAAAAAAATGGATAAAAAAATATATTTTTTAGCTTCGCCGGTTTGGCTCAGTGGATGGAGCCTCAGCCTGTAGATTGAAGAGTTTGATTTCGGTCAAGGGCACATACCTTGGTTGCAGGCTTCTCCCCTCCCTGGCCAGGCTCTGGTCAGGGTGCGTGCAGGAGGCAACCAATTGATGTGTTTCTCTCGCATCGATATTTCTCTCTGTCTTTCCCTCTCTCTTCCACTCTTGTCTAAAAATCAGTGGAGCTCTAACTGGTTTGGCTCAGTGGATAGAGCATTGGCCTGCGGACTGAAAGGTCCCAGGTTCAAATCCCATCAAGGGCATGTACCTTGGCTTCGGGCACATCCCCAGTAGGGGGTGTGCAGGAGGCAGCTGATCGATGTTTCTCTCTCATGGATGTTTCTGACTCTCTGTCCCTCTCCCTTCCACTCTGTAAAAAATCAATAAAAATGAAAAATAAAAATAAATTAAAAAAATAAAAATCAGTGGAAAAATATCCTTGGGTGAGGATTAAAAAATAAATGAATGAATAAAAAAATTTTAAATAAATAAAAAATAAAAATGAGCCTGCTATGTTTGGTGAAACAATTAACTCACCCCTAATGCCTTGGCAGGGCCAGACCAAATGATTTCTCAGGCCTTACATGGCCCGCGGGCCGGACGTTCCCCACCCCTGCTCTCGCGGTACAAATGTGAAGAAGGGGAATAGGGAGTAGTCCCCACGATAAAACCATTCTCACAGAAGGGTTACCTCCTCCTTGATGGAAAGAGGGCTTGTGAGCTTAAAAACCATTTGAAGTGGAGGAGGGCCGAGCATGCTAGGTTTGTTCCCACATCTCGCTGTGTTATTTAAGTGAGATCATGATAGCCCTTTCGCTGATGTCGCCCAAAGAAATCGGAACTGTTCTTATGTAGGAGAACACGGACAAGATCGATGGCCATGAACTTGTACCATGAACGAGAATAAAACCCGATCTCCATGCTGCTCCAGATCTGTGCTGTCAGAACACGTCAAAACCAGAGGACCTCGGGGTTCCGTAGGCCAGCCCCACTTTAGTGGTTGGGGACCTGTGGCCCATCGAGGCTGAATGGCTCGTGAAATCCCGTGGCAGGTCGTACCTTTCCCTATGGCACCCGCCACTTTCTGCCTCTGTTTCAGCTCCACGTGTCGGTGCATCACTCGAAGCTCACTGAGGCCAGGACCCCTGTTGGGCTCCTCTTTGCACTTCTCACAGTGCCTCAGTCAGTGTCCTGTGCAAAAAGTAGACTCATCAAGTACTGGTCGATGTGCCTGGGTGTTCCACAGCATCTAAAACTAGGAGCCAGCACTCCGGACCCTCGTCTTTTCATCAGACCACACTTCCTTTCCGATTTCCAGATTTCTCCTCATCCAGTGTGCAACACTGGGAAGCCCGGCGGTCTCCATCTCACAGCCCCCAGAACAGGGCAGCCCCTCCTTGATGGGTCTGCTCCCTCCAGCCCTGCCTGCAAGGAACAGCTGCTGGGTTTGGATTTTGGTTCTGTCATTATGAGCTCCGTGACCTTGACCCCTATAATAGAAACTTCATACACCATGTAACTTGACCCCTTGGTACCTCAGTTTCCCCATCTATAAAATAATAACACTTCTTTCATTATTGAAAGAAGGGAGGATTAAATCAAGTAATACCTATCAGAAGCTTAGAATAGCACCGAGTGCCTGCTTGGTGTAAGTAGCAGCTGTTATTTCGCCATTATTTATTTATCTGATCTCCCAACAGAATGTAAGCTGTTTGAGCGCCGAGATTTTGTCTTTTTTATTTTGTGTGTGTGTCTACTGTTATAGTTCAGTGCCTAAACTTTGTAGGTCCTCAGTAAATATTGGTTAAATTGAATGACTCATTGACCCACCTACTAAGTGCCAGGCACTGTTGTAGGTGCTGGGGATATAACCAAGATACATGGTCTAATGAAGTTGTAGTGAGACAGCCAATAAACAAATAGCTGAACAAAATAAGCTAGAATGGTGAAAAGAGACACGGGGGGAATAAAACGGGGCAATGAGGTGGAGAGTGACTGGGGTGAGGATTCGGTCATAACTTTAGCCAGCTCTGAGGAGGTGACTGAATGGATACCCGTCAGTGGGCAGAGAGGACAGCAGGAGCAGTAAGCCCAGCGGGACTGGAACGAGGTGGGCGAGGAGTTGGTAGGGGCTGAGTCTGTGATCACAGTGAGGAGTTTGGATTTTACTCTTTAATTCTGAACAGTGGGGAGTCACTGCGCAGGAGTTTTTCCTGGGGGTCCACCTGGGGAAAAGAGCAGGACACTAGGAATTGCAGCGAGTGGGCTCTCCTTGTCCTTGGAAGACTTTGGGAGGTCAGGAGGCCAGCAGTGATGAGCTTATTCCCATCAAGTTGCTCATTTTTCTGGCCGAGATACCTAGGAGATATGGAGCCATTGGCAAGGTTAGTGAAGGTGCAGCATGTGTCAGTGTGTCCTGCAGACTCCCTCCACTGAGCCTTCTTTTCCCCTGAGTACATAAGTGATCAGTATGATCAATTGAGTTGAATGAGTGAGCATTGCCAGATCTTGGCATCTTGTCCTATACAAGGGCATGTCGTATGTTCTCTGCTCGCTTCTGCATGAGTTAAAGCTTCTTATCTTGGTATTGACTCTAAAGAAACCTTGGAGTTTTGCTGTTATTCTTCAGATGTGCACAGACACCCACACACAAACATGTCACAGTGTCTCTGTTGGGGGAATACCAAGATTGACAGGGCAGCTTTCTGCCACCCAACCCTCCCCATCCCATCCCCCCCAACCCTCTTCCAGTCTCCTACTGATATCACCAGGCCCTCTATAGAGGGTCGGGCCACACTGTCACTATTTGGTCACTGGATCAGGAACACAGTGGTACCTAGAAAGCGTTGGCTGCCTTTGGTGGAGTTGGGAAGCTCAGCAGAGCACTCAGAGAATGGCATTTCAAACCGAGGGCTCCAGCTCACCAGGAATCCAGAGCTGGCCTCCTTAGACTGGGTGCAGTTGGCCAGCTTTTCAACTCCTCACTCAGGCATCTCCTTGTCAGTGAGTGTCCATGATGCCACTTGCTCTTAACCTTGAGAGGCCAGCAGGAGTTAGTGGGAACCAAATAGGACCTTTGTGCTGTCAGCCGCCGTCAGGGTCCTGGGGCATTTCATTGGCAGGATGCGAAATGCCCTTAGTCATCTATCGTCGGTAGCCGTGTAAGAGCTGAACAGTGTGGGCGCAACCATTTTCTCAAGTAACTGTGTTTTGTGTGTGTGTTTGTTCTTTTACAAGAGTGATACGTGCTCATTTAGAAAATGAGGAAATGAATGATAGTGGCCTTTCACATACATTATCTCATTTAATCCTCACTGTCGTTTCTGAGATACACACCATTATTACCATTTTACAGATTCAGAAGCCGAGGCCTAGAAAGGTTAAGTAACTTGTTTGAGGTCAAGCTAGTTGGGAACAGAGACAGATTCAAACCGAGGAAGTATGTATGGCTCCTGGGGCTCAGTGAGCTCTGAGCACCCTGTTAGACGTTGCTTCTTAGCTGAAACGACAGAGAACAGAATCTCGCCTAAGCCCCTCTGGGTGGCATGGTTAGGGTCCAGAGTTAGTTCACTGGCTGCTGCAAAGAATTTGAATCCTACGCCCTTTCCCCATCTCTTCTGACCCTGGGCAAGCTAATTAACCTCCATTTACCTTACTTTCCCCAACGGTAAAGGTGGATAATGATACCTGTGCCTTCATAGCTCGCAGGGCCATTGTGATGTGTGAGCCAAGGTGCTTTTGAACCTCTTTTATGAAAGGGTGCTGAGCACCAACCGCTGTTATACTCAGTTATTAAAGACCCATTAGGCCCTGATCCTCCACGCAGCCTCGTTAAAAGGGGAAGACAACAGTCCCGGCGGGGAAGGTGGCGTGCTTGGCCCAGACATTGTTTTCCTGCTCCTGAAGTTTCTCAGCGAGTGAGGGCCGAGTCTTTCTCCAGCTTCATGGGCATGTTGGATTGTGTAAGCATCTGTACACAGGTGTGTGTGCCACGCCTCGCAACACGGTCGAGGACATTCATAGCAGGGCAGAGAAGGGGTTAAAAGCTTGGGTTCTAATCCTGCCTATGATATCTTCATTAAAAAAAGCCCAAAACACAGAGATACCAAGGAGCGGTGGCTGTCTTCCATTTGTCCTTCCTTCCCTCCCTTCTAATGATTCATTAATTCAATTAATAAATATTTACTGAGCTCTGATTACAGTGTGGGCCCCACAGGGAATTCTGTGGTGAGAAGGGTAAAAAGAATTATTCCCTTATAGCCCAGGGCCAAGAGGCTTATTATCTGCGAATGAAGAAGAAGGCTGCTAGTGAGTGCTTTGCATCTCAGAGAGAGTCGGGGTGTAATTCACAGGGGTACACGTAGGCCCCATGGGTCCCTGCCCTGGGCGGGCATTGGAGGGGGAGGGCTGGGTTTGGCTTCCCAGAAGAGCAAGGGAGGAGTTCACGGAAGAGAGCCCTTCTGTGCCCCACTTATCAGCAGCTGCCCTCGGTGTGGGCATATCTATTAACAATTCGCCCCTGGCGGTGGTGGTTAGGAAGAGCCCCATTTCTGCTCAAGGCCTTGAGCCTGCGTTACTGGAGTTCAAGGGGGGAGTTCAAGATCATGGGGGTGGGCTCTTTCCAGAGTTTTTTGAAGTTATGCCACCAATCTAGTGCCTTTCTTATGAACAACTGCTAGACCTGTCTCTCCAGAATTCTCTCCCTGCCGGATAGGTCTCCCTCTGCTAACCTGGGAAAACAGGCATATGGCGGCAGGTGGGCTGTGGGTGGCTGTTCGGTGCTCCCCGGCATGCTCACGGTGTTCCCGAATGAACTGATGCCCGTGGACCCCTGTGTCCTTGAGCCCCCATTTGGGGTCAGTACACACAGAGTGCGGTGGGGGAAGGTTCTTTCTCCCCTGAATCTGCCCAGCACCAGGCCGGGAAGGCCCAGCAGTTCATGAGAAAGCACACAGTGTTCCTGCCTCCTCCAGCCAGGCCTGGGGTGGAGAGGGCAAAGGGCTGGCAGAGGCCTCTGCCCACGGTCGGAGAGAGAGGAAGGTGCCAGGACAGCGTGGTGTACTCCTGGGCGATGTTACCTTCACCCAGACCCCGACATGTCGCCATTTTCCTGGTGCTGGTTAGCTGCCCCCTCAGTCTAGGGGGCCCCAGAATCATTCGTCATCTGATCAGGAGGAAATGGCTGGCTCAGCAAGGAGACGGGGTCACTCAGTCCCTGGACTGGCCCACAGGGACGCCGGTTCCGCTGGGAGAATGTGACCCACTTTCATATCCCCTCCCACATGGAGAGCTGGGGGGGAGTCTTTCAGAGACCAGCTCAATTAAGGTTTTTTCAGGCCTGAGTATCTCCTGAGGATCCAGCCCACATGTTTCCTGCTGTGGAATTCTGTGGTCCGTGTCCCTGAGCTGAAAACAACCCGAGGCAGATGAAGTTACGCCTTGTCCTGCAGTCCTAGATGCTGCAAGCGCAGCTCCCTTGTGGGATCAGGGTCCCTTATGGGTTCAAACACTCACAGTGTGAGCCCCGCCCTGCTCTTCCTGCTAAATGACCAGGCAAACCGGGGCCCTGGGTCCAAAGGTTAACCTTGGCCTGCCTGCCCCAACCGAGGCCTCACAGCCTCAGGCAGCCTGGCTTCCGACAGACCCATCCTGACCCTCATCCTTGCAGATCATCCTCCTGCTGCAGGAATGTGAACGGAAGTGCGTTCCGGGCCCTCTAGCTTTCGTCCATTCTCTGCCCGTGGAGGACATCTGAATGATTTTCCGACTGTAATTTTATGTTTCTCCTGTGTTTGGTTGGGGGTGGAGGGAGCCTGCTTTAAATGCATGGAGCTGTGAGTGCTGCCAACATGATCTGGGGATTTTAAGCTGGTGAGGTGGCAGTTAAAAGCTAAAATGATCCACTTATTTACAATGAAAGAGCAAGAGGTGAGGCAGGGAAACTGCTAAGGGGAGCTCTGCTAGGCTGTGACCTCAGCTCTGTGAGCTTCCGGCTCTAGCAGAGGCTGTTCAGCCTCGCCCCCTCTCCCCACTGTGTCTGTCCCCATTGTTGGCACTGCCCAGTGGCCTTTTGAGGCACATGGTGTTCCTCTGGCTGACACTGGAGTTGCAGGAAGACAGGGATGCCAGTGGTTTTTAGTGCGACCTGGTGGGACTTATAGGCTAGCAAGCTGGCTGTGGGGGCATCTGTCCAGGCCCTGGCTCTGTTTTCCCGCACGGGGCAGCCTTCGGAGCTTATGGTGGGACAGGGTGGAGTGGAGTCACTGGAACAAATGTCCTTCCTCCCATCTGGTGTGAAGCTGCCGCTGCCACCTGCAAGGCAGCAGGTGCGGTGCCCATCGCCTCCCGGTTGCCCCAGGTGGTGGCTGCCCACCTTCACTTCCCATCTCTTGGAAGAGAAGAGCTTTCCTAGGCCTGTGAGCAGTGATAGGGGAGCTCGAATGCTCAGCACCAGGCACTGCACTGGACTGGCGACCTCCCAGAAAAGATCTGTCTTTTGTTCTCATTATTCTGACCCGAGTCCACTTCCTTTAAAAGAAAACTCGTTCACTGGAGTAGGTAATGCATACATAGAGTCGAGAATTGAGAAGGCTGCATGGAGAACACCGTCCTCCTCCTTCCCTGGGTTCCCTCCCTGAAAGAGACCAGAGATCCTGCATGTGTACAAGGGCACCACGCCCACGTGCGGCCGCACACAGGCCTGACGTGCACTGCTTTGTGTCATACTGTAACACAGCGCTCTGCACCTTAACTTCTTCCACTCAGCGATGAATACCAGAACTCTCCACCCCACCACCCACCACCCCAATACCTCGGGAGCATTTCCTGTGGCTACCGCTGAAAGTGCTTTACTTACATCAACTCATTCACCCCTCATAACAGCCCTAGGAACTAAGTGCTGTTATCGCCGATAGTTTGCGGATGAGTACACTGAGGCACAGAGAGGTTAAGTGACTTGTCTAAGGTCCTTTAGAACTATCTCACTCATTTTAATCGTTTCACGACATTCTTTTGATTGGTTACATTTTAATTTTTTAAAACTAGTCCGATGTTGGTGAGCACTTTTGTTAGTATGAACCAGGAATATTCTTCTACACATATCTTTGTGCATTTGTATAAGTGTGTCTATAGGATAAACTTCAGGCTGAATTGTTAGAGCAAAGGGTACATCTGTTTCAATTTTTAGTATTGCCAAATTGCCCTTCATGGAGGGCAATTTTTATATATCCACTAAATTCTACAAGAATACCTATTTCCCTGATACCTTGGTAGAAGTTGTTAAAATTTGTAATATATATATTTATTGATTTCAGAGAGGAAGGGAGAGGGAGAGAGAGAAACATCAATGATGAGAGAGAATCATTGATAAGCTGCCTCCTGCACGCCCCCTGCTGGGGATCCCTTGACCAAAATCCCTTGACCCAGGTCCTTTGGTCCTCAGGTTGATGCTCTATACACTGAGCTAGACCCCCTAGGGCTGTTGTTAAACTTTTTGAATGTTGCTAATCTGATTGGTGAAAAGTGGCATATGGTAATTTTCATTTTCTCTATGAGGAAATAAAACAGAATTTCACACCTTTAAGAATCATTTATGAACAATCTATTGTTTGACCATTTCTTTCTTGGTTTGGCAGTCTTTTTCTTATTGATCTGTAGGTACTATTTATATATTAAGGAAATTTATCCCATATCTGTGATATAATCTACATATATTTCCACAATTTATCATTGTTCTTTTGATTTATGTTTTTTATTCCCATGCAGAGAGTTTGCTTTTTATATAATTAGATTTTTAAGTCTTTTCTTTAATCACTTCTAGGTTTTATTTTATATTTTTTTCTTATCCCACTGTTGTTGTTTTTCTGTTTTCTTCTAATATACATAATCTTGCTTCTCTAAATTTAAAAATTTGCTCCACAACGAAGGCATCAAACCCGGCATCACCAGGAATGGGGCAAACCGGCATTGTGCACCTCCAGTGGGGCGTTGATAGCATCAGCTGCGGCAGCTTCTCGCCATAATGCTTATCCTAATCTAGACAAATCCAAAGTGTCCTGGACTCGAAAAAATGTTAATGTCGTGCTAAACAAGGAGAAGCTGGGGAGCCAGTCCAGGCTAAAGGAGGTGAGAGAGCACGAGAGCCAAATGCAGTTGAGGTCCTCCACTGGATCCTGGGTTAAACACCAGTAACAGCCAAGGGCGGGGAGTGGGGCTGGGGAGAGATGGATACACTAGTAGGTCAATATTAAATTCCTTGGGGATGAAAATAGTTGGGGGAATTTGGATATGGGTCAGTATTCATTTCTTGGGGTGAAGATGGTTCTGCAGGATAATGGCCTTAGGAAAAATGTAATGAGGCACTTAGCAAAGCATCATGATACCTGCAGCTTACTTTCAAACGCTCAGGATAAAAAGCAAACGTACCCTCATATGCCGCAACATGGAGAGGCAGGAGACAAAGGCGGCACAAGGTGAGCAACCACCAGGTGAGCAGCGGGGGCTCTAGGGGCAGGTATACGGATGTTCCTGGTGCTGTTCTTTCAGCTTTTCTGTGGCTTTGAAATATTTCAAAAGAAAAAGGTGAGGAGAAAAGGACAACAACTTTGTTCCCCCTGGAATTTATTTTGGTTTCAGTCCCCTTGGCTTTGCCTGCCTCTCCTGGCCGTTGTCCTGGATTTCTGGTTTCTTGCCCCTGTTTATAGCGCACCCAGCCGTCCGTTTCCCTCTCTCAGGAGCTCCTATTTTGGGTGAGGTCTTCTTTTTGGACTTGGACTTGTTTATGACTGAGCATCTTACAGGCAGACAGATGACTTTTCTAGAAGCAGGTAAGGACTGGCTTGCACAGATGCCTGCTTTTGTTTCGTTTTCTTTTAACCTTATGTGTACCACGTACATTTGCAAGGAAATCTAGTTCTAGACGCCGTCATGCTCAGGAGTATCGCCACCAATGGTGCCTGTACTAACTGCTCAGCAAACCCAGAGGGCAGCTTTTCCCCTCAGGTGAGGTTTCTTGCAACAGGTCAAGGTCATCTGCTTGGGATCATGGGCTTATCAAGGGTGCTGGGCTTCATTTCATGAAACCTGACAGCCTTAGGGGAGTAACCGGCTGTAAAACCAGGAGTCTTTTTGCCAGGGGAGCGCTCACGGGCTAGGCTTGCCAGGAGCTTCTGCCACCTTCCCGTGGCTTGGTGACTAATGGTTTATGGCTTTGGGAACGGGGATGTCGTTACAAATGGATGATGGGGATTTGGCTCCTGAACTGGGTTATCTGGGTGCGCCTGTCTGGGTGTTTATGCCTCCACCCCTTGGAAATGGGGACAGTTTCTTGGAGCCCTCACAGCCCCTGTGGCCTCTATTCCATTTCTGCCCACAAGTCTGAGCTTTCCACAGTGGCCCTGCGCAAACCCTCCAGGTGACAGCGGGAGAGTCCTGCTGCATTAGTGCTGTGCGTTCCCCTCTGGAGCAGTGAGTGCATTTTCTCAGGTCAATCCTCACCTCACCTCCTGCCTCCCTCCATCCTTACCTTCCCACTGGACAGGTTTAGTGAACCCCCAGGACTCCTCGTCCTCACGCTGCTTCCCCAGTGAGTTACAGAAACAAACATGTAGGTCTGGAGTTGTCTTTGTTTAAAATATTTTTGATTCTGATTATCAGCTTGTTCAACATTTCGGAAGGAAGGAAACCAAGTCTTCAGAAGCCTCTTAGGGGAGGTTTCCTCCTTCCTTGGATTATTTTTTGTTTGGAGTGAACTAGAGGGAAAGGAGAGGGAAGTCACTGCCTGTGGAGTAGGGCAGAGCAGTTATCCAAACAAATAAGTGTGTGGCTCATGGGACAGTGCAGGTGTGATGAATCCTTGCAAACTGTAGCAATGATGTGACTATTTTTAGAGGTAAACAAACATACCTATACTAGGGGCCCGGTGCACAAAATTCGTGCATGGGTAGGTAGGCGAAATTCATGCCTGGGTAGGTGGGGGAGGGGGAGGGCAGGTGGGGAGGTCCCTCACCCAGACTTGCACCCTCTCCAATTCGGGAGCCCTCAGGAGATGTGCTACTGATGGCTTGGACCCACTCCACGTGGTTCTCTGCTCTCTGCCGGGCCTAGATATGCCCGTCTGTCTGCTCCACACCACGGGGATGGGCGAGCAGGCCCTGCTGGGCGCTGCCTGTGGGGTCCCCGATGGCTCGCGCCCCCTCATTCCCTCATTCACAGCTGCCACCCCAGCCAGGCCTAGGCCAAGGTGGCGGCTAGGGGGTCCCCAATGACTCTGGCTCGCCGTGCCCCCTCGTCCCCAGGTCCACAGCCACCGCCCTGGCCGAGGCCCAGCCAGGGCTGCAGCTGGGGGTTCCTCCATGGCTATGGCTCACCACGCCATTTTGTCCCCAGGGGGTTCCCCAATGGGTCTGGCTCGCTGTGCCCTTTCATCCCCTTGTCCACAGCTGCCGTCCCCATCACTGGCTCCCCCTCCTCTGCAGCCGGGCCCAGAAGGCACTGCTGGGTGCTGCCTGCGGCTCCCACTTGTCTGCTGGGGGGTCATCATGGCAACCTTCCAGCAGGCCCTGCTGGGTGCTGCCTGAGGTCTGATTGCTTGCTGGGCTCCCGTTGCCCGGGTAACGCCACCAGCATCCTGCCCCATCTCTATGGGCACCACCACTTTTGTCCCGGAGTGATGGTTAATTTGCATATTGCTCTTTTATTAGATAGGATTCTTATGCAAATTAGCACATACCTATATACTGAAAGCCTATAGGAAGAGGGGACAGTAACCCTAAGTCTTATTTTCTTTTTTTTAAAATATATTTTGATGGATTTCAGAGAGGAAAGGAGAGACACTCCTAGTGTCTAGTAGAAACATTAATCATTAATCTGCTGCCTCCTGCACGCCCCCTACTGGGGATGGAGCTGGGCATGTGCCCTGACCGGGAATCGAATCTCCACCTCCTAGTTCACAGGTTGATGCTCTACCACTGACCCACACCAGCCAGGCTAAAACCTATTTTCTTAAGCGTTTAGAGAAGTTTCGCCCAGGAAACCACACCTAGAGCCTGTCAGCTGGGGCCTGAGGACAGCCATCCCCCGAGCGGGGCAGTGAGCAGGGGGCCGGCTCTGGAGGCCAAGCGGCTGCAGCCTGCATATCTAGGGCCATGCACTACTGGGGGCCTCGCTCTCGCTCTGCAGGCAACCGGACTGATTTAATGACCTACTTGTTGCAATGGGAACCAGGAGGCGCCCTGACCCTGGATTCTGAGGGGCTGCAGTGAGGGGCTCCAGGTTCAGGAGGCTTATTTGTTTGACCCAATTCTAGGAGACGGTAACGGAGGAAGAGCTGGGGAGGGCAGTGATTCCTGGGCGGACCAGCCTGCCGTTGGGCTCTGGGAGGGCCTGGCGGGCCGTGCCTGGGCCTGCCTGTGGGATCAAGGCTTGTCCCTGCGAGAAGGAGGTTTGGTGTGAACTCGTCCATCTGGCTCGCAGTGGAGGGACCTTTTGCAGCTCCTGACAAACAACACTATGTCACTTTCCCCCTTCCTCTTCCAAAATAAAGAAACCCTGCAGGTCTGACATTGCCCTGGGCAGCAGGGTTGCAGGTGCTTCTGTGGCCCAAACGAACATGCGGGCATCCTTTTCTGAAGGCCACTAAGGTCTGTGAAGCCTCCTGGCCAGGCCCCTTCCCTGGGATTTTTAGGAGCTGGTCCTTCCAGCCTCAAGTTGACTTCTGCTGACTCCTTGAGAACACCGACCACGGTACAACCCGTTTTCCCTGGTGAGGGGAGGAGGAGGTCAGCAGGCTGGGGCACCTCAGACGCTAATCTGGGTCACAGGAGAGAAAAAGGTCCTTCTGCCACCAGCTTGCATGGGTGGCTTTTGACACTGCCAGGTGCTCTCAGCCCATGATGGGGCCCAGCCTGGGAGCCCAGGAGGGAGGTGGGTACTTCTATCCACTTGAAAGCTAAGGTTCCAGCCCTTACATTCACTTATATAACTAGGCCAGGGCTGGCGAGGCTGCATTGCCCACCCCCTGGAACCTGCCGGATGCCGAAGGTCACAAATCAGACTGAGTCAGAGGACTGTCCGGAGCCGGATTCTGTAGGCGCTGGTTCATGACTCCCCGTCTCGGGCTCTCCCGGGGCCAGGTTTCAGGGCTCCAGCTGTTCTCTGGGAAGAAGAAAAGAATCTTTTTAAAGTCTGTCAAAAGATGCCTTTTTCCCTTCTGTCATTGTTCCCCTGCTGTGCGGAGAGGAGATAAAACCACCACCTGCATGTCCCTTGGTCAGAACTCTGGAGCTAATGACTTGCCCAGGATGGGGAGTGCCCGGGGCAGCGGAAACTTCCCAGGCTCCCGTTCCCTTCCTGTCTGCATTGTTCTCAGAGCTGTCAGGGCTGGCCCGCCAGGTACTCTTTCTTAGCTGTAAAGAGGGGTTTCTCCCAATTCAGGACTCAAAGAGACAGTGAGGTGGGGTAACTTTTTCTTTGAATCAGGCCAAAATCAGAGGTACATTTTTATACTAGAAGTTCTGAGCAGAAGCCTTAGACCAGTCCAGCTACATCAACATGTTAATATGCACGGACAAGCTCCTTTAGTCCCTCCGAGGCTCAGATTCTCTGAGGTAAGGCCGTCTGGAGGCCGGAGGCTTCCTCTGTGGTCCCCAAGTGACTCTAACACAGACGTGACCGATAGTACTTTTCACCCGTCCCGACCCTTCAGCACAAGGACCTCAGGCTCTTCCAGGGGCCATGGAAATATTGGAGACCTGAAAAAGGAAAAGAATCAGCTCCCTCTACTCTGTAAGTTATGTGAGAGTTCTATTTACTGAGATGTGGGTCCATTTTAACCTGTCTCTGAGAATGAGGCTGCCTGGGGCCTATGAAGGCCTTCAAGCCAGCTTGTGGCCTGCCCTCAGCGGGTATCCAGTTTGGAGGTGGGAACAGAGATGTAGATGCCCAGGTGCATCTCAGGGCAGTGCTGTGAGTGGAGGAAATTGGGGCAGGGGGTGCAAACACAGGCTTCCAGGCTGCCCAGAGAAGGTCACGATAGACTGCGGAGCAGTCGGTAGGGAAGGGTGTTCCAGGCCGAGGGACCAGCAGGCGGGCAGGTCTGGAGGAGCTGAAGGAGCCTGGTGCAGTGGCCACTCTGAGGGAACACTGAGCAGGGTTGCTCTCCTCAGTGCTGTGGAGTGGGGCCGGACAACTCTGTGCTGTGGCCACTGTCCTGTGCCTTGTAGGATGCTTAGCCACCTCCCTGGCACCTGCCAGTAGCACCCTCCCAGTTATGACAGCCAGAGCCCGGCTCAGTGGTTGAGCATCGATCTATGAACCAGGAGGTCACATTCAATTCCTGGTCAGGACAATGCCTGGATTGCAGGCTCAATCCCTAGTAGAGGGTGTGCAGGAGGCAGCCACACAATCATTCATTCTCTCTCATCATTGATGTTTCCATCTCTCTCTCCCTCTCCCTTCCGCTCTGGAATCAATTTTGTGTGTATATATATCAAGAAAGAAATGTCTTGGGACATTGCCAAATGCCCCCAACAGGACAGCCAGGACCTGTCTGCTTGCCCTGCACCAGGGTGAAGTGGTGCCATGTGCAAGCGTGGCCTGTGGGGTTTGCTCAGAGGGAGAGTCACGCCACAGAAAGGAGGGTGCACCCCAGGCCCTGATGGTGCCTCCAGGTGTCCCTATCTAGCCTCGGTTTTCTGTGTTGAGACCCTCCTCGTGGTCATCAGGGCAGCTGGGAAGGATGGCCATGTCCTGGTTGTTACTGGGCTGTTTTCAGTCACGTCAGGTGGGTCTGATTCTTATGCTTCGTGAAGGGCCTTCGTCAGGTGGTCGGGTCTGAGGGTAATTCCATGGTCATTGTCGAGAGTTCTGGAATCAGACCTGGGCCAGCAGATCTTTGGCCAGAAAGAAGACGGGCCCATCTGTATTTGGGCTTCACAGCTGCTCCCCACTCGTGAGGGCCAGCCCTGGCTGGTGGGGGGTGGTCAGGTGGGTGACAGACAGAGCTCCACACACATCCAAGGGCACATCCACTGCCATGCCTCACTTCCCAGTGGTTTTTTTAATATTTTCCTGACTTTTAATTTTTATTCCAAATCTACAGAAAAGTTGAAATAGTATAGTGAACACCCCTATTCTGCCTTTTTCCTCGATGCACCAGTGTTAAAATTTTGTGGTATTTGCTCCCGCATTCTCTATCTCTAGGCGCACTCTCACACATGCTTGTTTTCCTGAGCCATTTGAGAGTAAGTTGCAAGCATTGAGGCATTTCCCCCTTAAACACTTCAGCCTGTATCTCTTAGGAACCAGGATACTTTGCAAAATAATCACAGTGTACTCATCATACTCAACACTATAATGTTGACACAATACTATTATCTAATAAGTACTCCTTATTCAGTTTCCTGCAATTTCCCGATAATGGCCTTTAAGATTCCTTCCCCTCCCCTTCCCGGGATCTTGTCAAGGACCATTCACTGTATTTGGTTGATGTGCTGCCTTTTCTGATGGGCAGTAATTTGGGGCTCTGGCTTTCTTTTTTTCTGTAAAGTAGATTTTCAGTTTAATTTCAATTAAAATGACTAACGCATCTACACTTTTCTGAGCAGAGGGGCTGATAGGGTGGAGAGAAAGCATGGATCCAGTCCAGGCTCCGTCACTCTCAGCCCTGTGGCCTTGAGCAGGTGATTTACCTTCTCTTGAACCTCCGTTGTTTCATCTTTAAAATGAGAATAATTCTTGCCTTGCAAGCTTGTTGTGAGAACTCAAGTTAAATGAGACCGTGTGCTGGACGTGACTGACATTGTGCTGGCCTTGGAAGGGCTATAGCAACCACAGTCATTATCATTGTTCTGCAGGCTGCCTGGCTTCACCCAGCAGGAAGGAGCTCTGGGTCAGGTTTTAATTGGGGTTGGCGACCTCAGGACAAATTCCTCATCCGGAGCTCATCCCCGAAGAATGGTGCCACGTCCTGCAAACTCCTGGCTTGCAGGCCCAGGCCATCATTACACCTGTTTTGCTTGAGCTGCTGGAGGGTGCTGAGCCTGGCTCTGGACTGAGGAGGCTGAAACGTTTATTAATTAAGGCAATTGCTCATGAGGCCCTAGAGTCCAGGAGGTTGCAGCTTAATTACTGAGAGCAGAACTTGTGGAAATTCTCTGTGGTGCCCTAGTTTTGATATTGCCAGAGGACCTGAGGAGCTGCCTCATGTGGACTCCCAGCTAGAGCTGCAGCTCAAGCCTCAGTATTGCACCCCTCTTTCTGGCTCTGAGCTTATTTTTATCCATTTGCTTGTATACTGGAGAGCAGGACAGCATGGGGGTAAGAGCTCAGACAACTCAGGTTTGACTGTAGGACTTGCTAGGTGGGTGGTTACAGGCAAGTTACTCTCTGCATCTCTGTGTCCTTACTTGTAAAACCTTACTAGGGGCCCGGTGCACGAAATTCATGCACTGGGGAGAGTTTCCTCAGCCCAGCCTGCCCCCTCTCACATATTGGGAGCCCTCAGGAGGTGTCCTACTGATGGCTTAGGCCCACTCCCTGATCCCCTTGGGGAGCAGGCCTAAGCCACAGTCTGGCCTCCTTTTGTGAGAGGCAACCAGGCTAATCAGGGGAAGCCACCAGCCCCATCACCCTGCTGCTGCAGCCACTGCCAGTCACCGCAGCCACCAAGGTGTTTTCATCAACACAGACTCCAGTCCCTTCACCATGAAAAAATGACAACTTTCTTTAGGCATTTTCAAGATGTGTCTTTCATAGGATATGACATTTCTTTCTTTTTATTTTATCCTCACCTGAGGATATGTTTCCATTGATTTTTAGAGAATGTGGAAGAGAAGGTAAAGACAGAGAGAAACATCAAAGTGAGAGGAACACTTTGATTGGTTGCCTCCTGCATATGCCCTGACCTGGGCCCCAGCCAGGGAGGAGCCTGCAACCTAGGTACATGCCCTTGGTCAGAATGGAACCCAGACCCTGCAGTCAGCAGGCTGAGGCATTATGCATTGCGCCAAACCGGCTAGGGCAGGATATGACATTTCTTAACCCTCCAGCAGTGGACCTTCATTTTTTTTCTTCAGGAGTGTGGTGGAAAAACCCTAGATTGCCTTTTTGAATTCTTATTACCCAAGTTACTAAGAATATTACCAGTGGCATACAGGGATCTTAGCCAATGAGCAGAAAGAAAAGATGTTTCCTCTGTAGTTCACTCTGATCACCAGCTCTACCCCTTCTCCTCCAATCCCAGCTCCACCCCTGCCCAGGCCTGTAACCTCTGGCCGAGGATGCATGCCTGGGCAGGGGACCCCCAGACCTCTGAAATTGCCAGCTCCGACACTGCCCAGGCCCGCAGTTTCTGCCTGAGGCCGCAGGCATGGGCAGAAAACCCTCAAGTCCCTCCAGTTGTCAGCTTCACAGAGCCCAGACCTCTGCCATCACTGGCTCTGCCCTTACCCCATTGGCAGCCTCTGGCCAAGGCTACAGGCCTGGGCAGAGGACCCCCAGACCCCTGCATTGTCGGCTCCACCCGTGCCCAGACCCCTCTGATTGTTGGCTCTGCCCCTGCCCAGGCCTTGAGATCGCCAGCTCCACCCCTACCCCATTACAGCCTCTGGCCAAGGCTACAGGCCTGGGTAGGAGACCCCCCAGGCTCCTGCTTTGCCAGCTCCACCAGTGCCCAGACCCCTGTGATCTCCAGCCTTGCCCCTGCCCAGGCCTGAGGCCTCTGGCCCAGGCCTTATACCTGGGTAGGGCACCTTCATACCCCTCTGATCACCAGCACTGCCCCTGCACCCTCCAATCACCGGCTCCACCCTTGCCCATGCCTGAGGCCTCTGGCCTGGGGAGGGGACCCCCAGCCCCCTCTGATCCCCTGTTCTTCCCCTCAGGCCCCCCGCCTCCCCTGCCACCTGCCTGGCTAACAGGCCTGACCACTTCAGTGGCAGAGCTGAGCTGGACTGGGTGCCACCATCTTGTGGCCATGAGGGAAGCCATCTTTGTGATGGAGTGACACCTAATTTGCATATTACTCTTTTATTAAATAGGATAGGGATGTTTGTTGTGAAGACTGAATGTGAAAACTGAACAGATTCACATAAATGGAGGGTTAAGAACTGGGCCTGGCCTAGTCCTGGCTGGGTAGCTCAGTTGGTTAGAGCATTGTTGGGAAGGTTTCGGGTTCAATCTCCAGTCAGGCTCATACAAGAATTAAACAATGAATGCATGAATAAGTGGAACAATAAATCAATGTTTCTCTCTCTCTCTCTCTCTTTCTCTTGCCCTCCCTACCCCCTCCCTCCCTGCCTCCCTCCCTCTCCCACTGTCTCTCTCTCAAATCCTCAAGTCAATAAAATAATAAAATAAACTTATTAAAGTTTGTTTAGCCTTGGCTGGTTTGGCTCAGTGGATAGAGCGTCGGCCTGCGGACTCAAGGGTCCTGGGTTCGATTCCGGTCAAGGGCATGTACCTTGGTTGCGGGTACAACCCTGGTGGGGGCTGTGCAGGAGGCAACTGATTGATGTTTCTCTCTCATCGATATTTCTAACTCTCTATCCCTCTCCCTTCCTCTCTGTAAAAAATCAATAAAATATATATTTTTAAAAAGTTTGTTTAAAAACAAAAACAAGGTCTGGCTAACAGTAAGCTAGCAAATGTCAGCTATTTCTTTAAAGTGCTGATCACAACCAGAGGTGACTTTGCCCCTAAGGGGAGATATGACAACATCTTGGACACATTCTTGTTTGTGTCCATGTAAGAACGTCCAAACCTGTAAAGAATTTTTATAAAAAATGTATTTAAGCCAAACAGAGGATATGCCTGGAAGCAAAATCTTAACAAACTGAGAAAAATGCTTCCTAGCCCTGGCCGCCTTGGCTCAGTGGTTGAAGCATTGGCCCACAGACCAAAGGGTCACAGGTTCGATTCCTGGCCAACGGCGCATACCTCGGTTGCAGGTGCGTTCCAGACCCTGTGGGGGCACATGTGGGAGGCAACCAATCAATGTGTCTCTCTCACATCAATGTTTTTCTCTTTCTCTCCCTCCTCTGCCACCCTTCCCCTCTTTCAAAAAAAAAACACACAAAAAATGCTTCCTCGTCCTGGCTGGTTTGGCTCAGTGGGTAGAGCATTGGCCTGCAGACTCGAGGGTCCCAGGTTCGATTCCGGTCAAGGGCGTGTACCTTGGTTGCAGGCACATCCCCAATGGGGGGTGTGCAGGAGACAGCTGATCGATGCTTCTCTCTCATCGATGTTTCTAACTCTCTATCCCTCTCCCTTCATCTCTGTAAAAAATCAATAAAATATTTAAAAAAAAAAAACAAAAAACAAACGCTTCCAAAATGGCAATTTCCTTTATGCTTTTGGAACTAAGGGGGGAAGAGTGCATGGAGGTGCAGAAAAGTAAGTGGGGATGGGGTTACAGAGAGTTAACAGGATGTGTTCTCGCCCTGGCCAGGTAGCTCAGTTGTTTGGGAGCATCATCCCCATACACCAAGGTTGTGGATTCGATCCCTGGTCAGGGCACATATGTGAATTAACCAAGGATGCGTCCCTAGGTGGAACAACAAATTGCTGTTTCTCTCTCCCTCTCTAAATCAATTTCAAAACATTTTTAAAAGATTATGTGTTCTCTTAAGGGTGGCTTAACCTAGGTGTACAGAGACAGGAGACAGGGCTTGCTTGCGGCAAAGATAAAGCTCTCACTAAGCAAGCTATATGCCTGCATCCCACCATGAGCTGTCCACTTAGGAATTTATGGTCAGATCTCCCTGTGAGGTTTTTTTCTGTGGAACCCCTTTTTCTGCCACACTTGTCACAACGAAGGGGGGCGGTGGTTGCTGTTTGCATCTACATTATGCACTGTTTAATGTTAGGGATATGTTCTGCATCATTAGGCGATTTCGTTGTGGGAATATCAAAGTGCACTTACAGAAACCTAGGTGGTACAGCCTTCTACACACGCAGCCTCTGCAGGGGAAGAAAAGTAATTCTCACTCTACCCTTCTGGGTTTTTGGCTGTGACATCGTTGTAAATAAAGTCAGATTAACAGGAACTAAACAACTTTAATAACGTGTATTTCCTGTATACATGGGAGAGACGCAGGAAAGCTGAGTAACTCACACAAATGGTGGAAGCCGCCACCTCCAATACCATCTTCAGCGGAAGACGGAAGAAGATGTGGGGTGGGAGGGTTCCAGGAGGAACACGGGAAACCAGGGTCAGGTTGCGATGCCGATTTAAGTTCCGCACTAAGAGCTTCTGGAGGTAAGGTCATCCCCAGTTCCTGGTACAGATGGAGACTCCCTTACACCTGCAAATGCGTTTTATAAAGAGGAGCTTCTCCTTCTGCATGAGCTTCTCCCATTTCCTGTTCTTAAAGTAACCAGCCTAAAATAATCCTCGTGCCAAACACACATTTGGAGGTGACACGCTCTTCCCCCACAGCTCCTAGGCTGCGCGGATGTACAGCATGTCACTGTACTGAGTGCTCTAGCCTGTTGTAACACAGTGGTATTTGTGTAATTGCAAGGACTGTCATTCACTAGACGGTTGGAATATTTTAGCTCTAATTCACTCTTATGGGACCACCGTTGTCTATGGGGTCTGTCACGGACTGAAACATGACTGTATGAGGTAGGGCCTGGGGTGCTGCTCAGTATCCTACACATAGTTATCCAGTCCAAAGTGTTCATAGTCTCCAAGGCCGAGAAACCAGTGATCTGGGCCAGCAGGTAAGAGGGAGGCCCTGTTCCCCGCCCCCAGCAGCTCTCCCCCCTTAGCATTCCTTTGAGCCAGTTGGGAGCTGATGGGAGACCTGGGAAGGAAGGGGAGAAAAGGAAGCTGGGGTGTTTTAAACCTTTGAATTCTTATTTTTGTTCAATTTGACCCCCCATCCTGTAATGAAAATGTCATTTACTTATTGTCGTTGTTGCCTCTGATCCATCACTAGTGATAGTGACTGACACTTCCTGAGTGTTCCAGGCACTGTGCCCAGTGCTTCTCTGCTTATTATCCCATTTAATTTTCAGCTAGCACTTGAAGCAGGGATCATTGATGCCCCCATTCTATAGATAAGGAAACTGAGGCTTAAAGATGGGAAGGCTCTAAGCTGTCTAAAGTTTAACTCCTGGTCTTTCCCCGACACTGCTCCACTTACGTCTCCCCCCTTCTTGTGTGATAGGAACCCCCACCTTCAGTTGCTCAGCCCACACACCTGGGAGTCACCATCGCACCTCCCTCCTCTCACACTCCACACTGCGCTCACCAGCCCTCCTGATGTCCTGCGTACTCCAGCCCCCCTGAGACTGCCTGCCTTTTTGTCTGAATTTCTGCCACGGCCTCCTAACTGGTCTCCCCACTTCTGCTCTCATCCCTCAGTCTCTTCTCCATTTTCACTTTGGGGTGGGCTCGCTAAAACCCAAATCAGACCAGACCACATTGGCTGCCCTTTCTTAGAGGTCAAGGTCGGGTTCTCACAGAGCCCTCATGGCCTCCTGTTGCCCTGTCCCTTACTGCTTCCCTCACTGCCCTCCTGCTTCCCCCACGGCCTTTCTTGCTGCTCCCCCGACACCCCAATGCCACCCCCAGGCTCCACCGGCTCTGCTCCAGGATTCCCACAGTGCGCTCCCTCACCTCCTTCATGGCTTTGCTCAGGGAGGCCCGACCTGACCACCCACACTCCTGTTTCCCTTCACCTGGCTCGGTTTTTAATCATTACCCATTGATTATTTTTCATTTGCTTGTATGTAGGGATTTTTGACTTTTTCTTTTTTCGCTGATGTATCCCAATACACATAGTAGGTGCTCGATAAACTCGCTGATTGAATAAAGAAATGAATGCGTTCCCCAAGGCCACAAGGCTGGTAAGTGGCCTTGCCAGGATGCCAAGTCTTCACGTTCACTTAGGTCGCTCCTTCTTCTGAAATACGTCCCCCACCCCCCTCCGCTCATTCAGTGCGCAGTGTCTCCCAGAAGTGCCCCAGGATCTAGTCACCACGTTTCACTCGGTCTCTGCAGATAGGCACAGTGATACGGTTCCACCTGCCAAAGTGTCCCTGTCCCTGTTCCCTCCCAGCCCCAGCCCCAGCCCCCAGCTTTCACCGGGCCCAGCGGGGCTGTCCCCTCCAGCTCTGCTCCAGGCTCTGGTCTGCACTGCACCTTGCTGGTCTTATAAAGTCAGGTTCTCCCTGACTCCCCCCTGTCAAGCACCTCTCCCCACCTTTCAAAGCCCCCCTCCAATTCCCCTCCCCCCGGCCCTGGTCCAGCACCAGCTCTCGAGGCCTCAGCCACACCTCCTTCTTCCTCCAGTTTCTCCCAAGGCCCGGTCTCTTCCTGCCTCAGGACATTGACACGTGCCCCTGAGCACAGAAGTGGCTCCCAACCCAGCTGCCCCTCAGAAGTTTGTGTCATTTGTCAGTGTCTGAGGAAGCACCTGCGGGTGTGACCTGATTGTCATCCGTCTGCCCCACTCCCTGGGAGCCACTCCTCACAGTGGGTCATACTGTTTTTGCTAACCTGTGTGTCTTTGTGCCCAGCACAGGGCCTGACCGTTTATAGATACTCAGTAATTGTTGGTTCGGAGAATGTCTGTTCCCTCTGCCTGTCATGTCCTTGCCCTTCTTCTCTACCTGCAGACTCCTATTCATCCTGCAAGACCCAGCTCCTTGTCTTCTCCCCAGAGCTCTTTGCAGGTAGTCCCTCCTCCTCTGCGTTCTCGCAGAGCTTTGCATATGCCCTTCCTCTGCCACTTCTGACACTGGGTCAAGGTCTTTTCCTCCTGCCTCACAGCTGCTCGGGGAGGCACTGGCACAGCTCATCACGTGCAGTTGGCGCTCTGGATGTTGTGTCTTAACCTGTTGTACCTTTTAGGCTGGTTACCCGTATTGTTTATATTGGTTTTGTTCACCTTGTGTAATTCGGTTTCCTCAGTCATTTGGTCACCCCCTGGAAGGCAGGCTCAGTGGCATAGCCCCACTCTGTATCTCCACTCTTAGAGCTGACGTGGGGCTGTGGACACACAAATTCTTCTTGCATCCATGCCGTGTCTACTTCAGGTTGTGGAGCTCTGGGCAGTTTGAGAGCACCGTGACTTCCTTTTTCTCATTCCAGTCCAGCCGTATAACTTGTGGGGCCAAAAAATATTAGGAATTTCAAGACAGGGACCGCAGAGCTTAAACCCAGAGTGAGGCCCTTCTAACTGCCCAGGCCTCATGCCCACAAAGCCAGCCCTGATCGCATATACCCAAGGGAAGACATGGTAGAGGTCATGTTTTCCTTTCCACAAATGGCAAAATGCAGGGCAGTGACTGATCCCAGGCTGCACAGCTCATTAGCAACAGAGCAGAGCTGAAAGCAGAACCAGCCCCTGAGCATGGGCGCTGCCTTCCACTGGCTCAGGGGCCCTCAGGCTTCGGCCCCGCTCTCCTGCTCTGTCAATTGGGAACACATAAAATGGCACGCAGAGTAGTTGGCCCTGAGTCCCCGGACAGTCCTACCAGGAACACCATCCCTTTGCTGCCTTCCCCTCAAAATCATGAATACCAAGCTCCTCTCTGCTCCTTGGAAGGGCTGAGCCCTGTAGACCAAGCATGTCAAAATGCAGCCCACAACGAATATTTTTGTGGCCCAGCCAATATAATGGTATGTAAGAAACGTTTTAATAAAAATTTCATCACTTAATTTTTACAATACCTTGTTATACATAATTGTTACTGACGAACTACAATGTTCGCTAATGACTGATTACTGTAATCATGTTGCATTCATTTCCCTTATGCACATGCACACCATTTCTCCACTAATACTGGCAGCAAATATTTTAGTAGCCGATTGCCACGTCCTTAGTCTTGCACTGACTTGTTCGGTGTGCACAACAGGAAATAGTTTGCTTTCGGAGAACAAGAAAAATAGGTTTATTTGCATTAACGCTTACTAATTTGTGCGGTTATTCAGTGTCTGGTAAGTTAATGTTCAAGAAATAATATTAATTTTTATTAAAATGTTCTATTATGTTAACGATGACTCGTTTATTTCAGCCCTTTGTATTCAGCATGTCTCTGTCGAAATAAACCTACGCGCCTATGAAAATGGAAGCTTTTGTTTTTCTGTGGCCACATACACTTAAACCTTGTTTATTTGGCCCGTGTTAGCCTTTGAGTTTGACCTGCTGCTGTAGACAGTAGGAGGTTGATTGGCTGTTGTGGTCGGTGAAGAAAGGAAAGCCCTCGGAAACGGGGGGAGGGGGTCTCTCTTCATCTCGTTTTGAAGGGATGTGGGGATGGGGGTGAAAGTTCCCCAGGGCCCTTGGTATTTGGGTGCTTTGATATCTAGAGGAATGAAAGCAATTAGTCACTATAAACGTCTCTTCCCACAGGGCAGTTGGAGGGGGACGGCTCCTCCACCCCAGGGCCATCGATAGTTGAAGGGGTACACAGAACAGAGAGCCAGAGAGTAGAGACAGGTCTGCCTTAGGGGAGGCTTCTGAAATCTCCCTTTTTATGGAAAACACGCTTCCCTCGGCCCCTCGGGTGAGCGAGCAGCTTTCTTTGCAGAAATCATGGGAGACACACGGTTTCAAAGCTCCCTTGGTCCTGTACCTGCCCTTGGAACACGTTTCTCAAAGTGTTGTCCTTGGACCCCTGTCCTTACTGCAGGGCGGAGCCAGGAGGCCACCTTGAACCCAGGTGCTGAGGTCTGTGTGTCAGCCACAGCGCAGGAGCTGACCACGCGGCAGCCTGAGGGCAAGTCTCCCTGGTGACCCCTGCCTGTCCCCCTGTGTCTCCCACCTGTTGGCCCTTGTCCCTGCTTCTGTTAATTAACCTGCAAAGGGCCTGGGCGGTGAGTGGTGTGTGGGAGACAAAAGACAAGAAGGCCGTGTTCTTTGATTCCGGGAAGAGGTGTGTTTGGCACAAGTGGTTTTGGCCAGGAGAGTTGGTGGTAAGTTACCTGCAACTGTGTTGTGTGTGTGTTAGTTTACGCTTCCATCTACCAAGCACAGACACAGTGCACGCCGGGCCCGGAGGAGGGGAGCGCCCAGGTGCCTGTGCCTGACTCCGGTTTGCTTGGAGGGTGCACCCTCGCGTGCTGGTGTGGGACTTGCTGGTCAGCTGCCCGGAGTGACTCACTGTGGTCCCAGCACAGCTTCCGTTGGACTTGGTGACTAACTCAGGGGGAGGAGGGTGTGTGCTGACCTGCTTTAGTGGGAAATGACAGCGCGCACAGCCACAGTCAGCACCTCATCCCAGAGGTGTTGGTGCAGGCTCCTGGGCTGGCCAGACACACAGGTATTTCTGGACTGCGGCAGAGCCCGTTGCCATGAGCTTCCCGCCCGCGGCCCTGTATCTGTCAGCACGGGCGTGTGCTCCAGGTTGGACTCAGGCAGGCAGCCATTGGGGCCCTCCTGGCTCCTCCCATGACCCATGTTGTTTCCACAGGGGCCGCACCTTCCTATTTCTCCCGGCCGCAGCCCGCCCGCCACACTTGAGCGCCTGTTTGCCTGCAATTAATTTCCAGAAGCAGGTAAGGACCCAGGGGAAGGATGTCTGGGGATGTGGCTTTAGGTCACTGTTGGGAGGGCCCTTGGGTACAGGCTCAAGGCGGAGCGCGAAGTGAGTGCATCTCATTTCCCTTCTCCACCGTCCCTAGTAATGCTTGCTCCTTCAGAGGGGGAGTCCTGCGGTGAGTGTGTGGCTCTGCTGGTTACTTTCAGGCTGTTAACCTGTGTCGTTTCTGACGTGATATTTTCTAGAAGCTCTATGAATAGCACAATTTATTGTATTATATTTGTACGCAAATGTAAATTTCAAATGTGAGCATTTAAAATACATCACTTTAAAATTTTTTAAAAATTATTTTTATTGATTTCATAGAGGAAGAGGGAGGGAGAGAGAGAGATAGAAACATCAATGATGAGAGAGAATGATTGATCGGCTGCCTCCTGCATGCCCCCTACTGGGGATTGAGCCCACAACCTAGGCATGTGCCCTTGACTGGAATCGAACCAGGGAACCTTCAGTCAGCAGGCCAGCACTCTATCCACTGAGCCAAACCGGATAGGGCTATTTTTGATTTTTTTTACTGAATCCTTTGGGGTGACACTGGTTAACAAAATTATACAGATTTCAGGTGCACAATTCTGTATTGTGTGTTCACCACCCCAAGTCAAGTTAATATCTCCCCTTTTTTAATGGACAAAAGACAAGTGTTGGGACCCATGGAGCAGAGGTGGCTTGTGTATCTAAAGGAGCCCCTCCTGTCTGGCCCAGCCTGAGGTTACCCAGGATTCTCCAAGCAGGGACAAGATCACCCCGGGTATAAATGCATTCAATTTATATAAATGTGGTGTTCAGGCAGCATTAGCTTCGCTTTATAAATACAAATGAGTGCAGGCAGCTGTGTTTGTACTCAGGGCCATGCGTGCCTGTCAGAGAACGGCAGCTTTCGGAGCAGGTTATGAGAATGGGTCTGACCGCTGCACGCACCATCCAGCAGCCCCGCTCACTCCTTCCCTCAGCACCATCTCCAGCTTCCTCTAAGGAGAGATCCGCTGCTTCGAAGCTGGACTCGGGCTGGTGGCGATTAGGTCCCTGCAGAGACTGGGCAGGACGTCTCCCAGGACTGCAGTGTGGCCTCTCGGGCCACAGCTCCCATTGGTCACTTCGCGTCCTTCCCTGTGGCTGTGAGCCCTGCCTCATTGTCCATTTCCAGCCAACCCTTCCTTCAACAGAGTTGCAGGCTCAGAACCAACGGGGTCGGGATGGGCGGGGGGGGCTAGGGGCATGAATATGCCTGTGTGTCTGCAGCAAATGTGTGTACCTCAGTTTCTGTTCATTGCATTTGTCCCAATCAGATGTAATTTTCTGGAGTCACCTACACTTTTATCTATGGCTGGATATATAGCCTCAGGCCGCTCCCTCGCTATTTATGTGGGTAGTTAATAGTTGTTTATTTCCATTTTCTGTTCTTTAGCTCATCTATGCCTTCCCTAGTGGGCTTTCAGAATGTTCTATCTCCAAGAGAGGAAGCAAGTCTGTCTCTGATTGGGCAGTTAGCGGAGATTTTCTTAGGATTTGGAATGGAAATGTTGCCGTGTTAGATGAGGGGGTGTTTATGAGGCTAGCCAGGAAACCATAATGAGGAGCACCATTACATGTGGCCCTCATGGCTGAGCCACACAATGAATAATTGGTATCTAAATTAGTTGCAGTTTGGACTTATGTGATTTAAACACATTTTAATGGAGACAAGTTTTTGATCCCTACAGGGGAGAATAAGAGTTCTAGATGAAGTTAATCTGATGTTTGTCAGAATTGTGAAAATTTAACAGCGTGTTTGCGTAGACAGGCACCAAATCCAAACATGCTTTAATATCCTTGCAGCATACCAGCAACTGCAGTGTCTTTGTTTGAGTTATTATGACCGGCTCTCTTCAGTTATTCATTTGCTTCTCCCTGACACCTTTGCTGCAGATTCTATTTGGAAATTATTTGAACGTTGTTAAGGTCCAGGCTGCTTAGATGGGAGCGTGAAGGGCGGAAATGTGTGCTCACTGCCCACCTTCTCCCCCAGACCCAGCCCTGCGTGTGCCCTCTGTCAGGAGGCAGGGCGGGATCAGCTCCTACAAGAGCTGGAAGAGTTCTGGAAGGTCGTAACTTTTAGAAATAGCAGGAATCTTCTTTCCCTGAAGCAAGAAGAAACGGGTAAGAACCAGTGTCTGCCGGGGAAGTGTGCTGACTTGGGAATAACCTGGCCCCAAAAACATATTCAGCCACCCAAGACACCCTGTGAGGCCCCCACTTAGCAATCATTGCATGAGTATGGGAGGTCCCTTGGGACAGGCCACAATGGTGGAAGATGATGGAACACCCACGTAACTATAGGGGGTGCCGGGGGTAGGAGAATAGGACAGAGCAAAATTCTGAAAAATAAAATTTCTCTCCCCCTCCACACACACGCGCACACTCACACACGCGCGCGCGCGCACACACACACTCCTGTTGGTTCTGAGCCTGCATCTCTGTTGGAGAAAGCGTGGCTGTCAAGAAGGACAGTGAGGAAGGCCCCCCCCCCCCACTGTGAAGTCAGGACCCCTAGCTCATGGGATGTGCAGCGTCTAGAAGAACTGGCCCCCGAATGAATGACTAGATCTTACCCTGGGTCCTGGCAATGGGTAGGATCAGAGCGTGGGTTTGAGCCTGGTGGGCCTGGTAGGTTTGGGGACCGGGCATGTGGCACTGGAACACGGGTTCTTTTGTGTGTGGCGACACCTAGTGGCCAGTCCGTGTCTTCCACACTGTCTTCCTCAAGGAGAGAGCAGACTGACCATCTTAGCCTTGGGCCACGGGACAGGATCGGGGATTTAATCCTGGAAGCCTCGCTCCCAGTTTGGAGGAACGTGGAGCATTTCAGATGTTCTCTGCAGAGCACCACGGGCCACAGCATGCCGGCTGCTCAGGAACAAGAGTCCGTGGGGAAAGCTCAGCCTGGTCCTGGAGGCTGGATTGGTTCTTGGGCCTCTTTCAACACAATGACACTTGGCCCTAATTTGGTGTGGACGTTAGAGGGATGGGGAAGCTTCGACCCCGCAGGCTAGTCTCCATACTGCATCCAGCCGCTGGGCCATGTTCCCTAAGCTCCTCCAGGCACGGTGCTGGGTGCTCTGGCCATCCGGTCGGTCAGGCTGGGGAGAGACAAAAGCAAGTGCCCAACAAGTCCTTTCAGAAAACTGGGACAAGCAGGGCTACATGACTGTAAGGGCTGGCGTTGGGGTGCACACCCCACTTTGGCTGTGCTGCCAGGAAAGGCCCCCTGGGAAGGCGGCTTTGAGTGGGATGAAGGATGAAAGGAATCCAGTGTGGGTCCAGGGGGCACTCGGTGCAAAGGCTTCTAGGGGAAAGGGCTTCTTGGCGTGTTCTAGAACCAGACTGGGGCCAGGAAGGCAGAGCGGCTAGGGGAGAGAGGGAAGGGGCAGGGCCGACTGTGCAGGCCTCCTGGGTTCTGGCAAAGGCTGTGGTGTCGGGGAGTGGTGTCCTCTGTTCTGGCTTTTTTGTAAAGATCATTGCGGGAGGGGTGGGGGGGAGAGGAAGGCAGTGAGAAGGGGTCAGCATGAGAAGTGAAACCCGGAAGCCAGCTGGCCCGCTCAGCTGTGCTGGGAAGTTAGGGTTGCCCGCTGCACTCTGCACACCTGGCCTGGGGGGTGGCCGGGGGCCGCCTCTCATCAGAGACCATTCTTGAGGCGCCCCACAGCTCTTTCCCAGGGACCGGTTGTTAGACCCTTTTCTGCACCCAGAGGAGGTAGGAGGCGGGTGGACAGTTGACTGAGGAGCCTGGGGCTTTAGTGGCAGAAGGGAAGGCCCTGAAAGGGACCATGTCACAACAGGCATGTGGCCGCTACTTCAGCCCCAGCTGGCCAGCCTTTGGCCTGTCATGTGGGCTTTGGGGGCCAGGGCTCTGCTAGGTTACGGGGACCAGGCAGTTGACGGGCGCCTCCAGGGAAGCAGCTGTGCAGGCACATTTCTGAGTCCACCCTTTGCACAGAGAGCTGCCTCCCCAGGAGCTCACCCTGCCCGGGAGCGCCTGCTGGTCCAGGGCTTGCCACCCAAAGGATGGGTGGGTGGTGCAAGGAGTGTTCTTGGCCCACCGGCCCAGCTCCCCTGGTCTCCGAGCGAGCGCAGCTCCTGGCCCTGGGCTGCCGAGGCTCCACCCCCACCAGCTGCCGTGTTATTTCTGACTCATCCAGGAGTTACAGATCTGTAATCTAACCCCTCCAGCCTGGCTTCCTGTCCACTGGCTCTCCTG
This sequence comes from Murina feae, assembly GCA_004026665.1. NCBI lineage: Eukaryota > Metazoa > Chordata > Mammalia > Chiroptera > Vespertilionidae > Murina > Murina feae. The sequence goes on along the minus strand of PVJC01000837.1, from coordinate 55,423 downwards.
GAGGGGAAGCCCTGGGACTTCTCTCCTGGGACCTTCCTGCAGGTCGGGTCCCCCTTGCACCTGGACGCAGCTGCTGCCTGCAGAGCTGCCTGGGACCGGTGGGGTGGGCCTGTGAGGGTGGTGGCAATGAGCCTGGGTCCGGTGCCCCAGAGCCCCGGCCCGCCGGTCCCCATCGGGGGACTCCTTGGAGCCCAGTCCGGAGCTGGCCTCTTGATCTCCCCAGGGGCTTTGCCTGAGAGAGCTGCCTTGGGGTTTGGGGCTGGGTGCTGATCCCGCAGTTCCTCCAGCGGAGGCCTAGCCAGCTGCCTCTGATCGTGCCCCTCCTGCTCCTGGTGGAGTTGCTTGCTTTGAAAACCTGGGACACCGTGGGGGCATGTAGCCCAGCTCTCGTGGCGGAAGGCAGAGCTGGCCAGGAGTCTGGATTACCTTGGTCTCCCTGGCCTGAGCTCTGTGCACACAGGCGCTATTGGGGTCTTGGGGGAACAGGCAACTCACCACCTGCTCTGGACTCTCAGAAACAAGAGCCTGCAGCGAAGTGGGTTACCTGACACTCCCACGAAGCTGCCTGTCTATCTGGGTAGTCTCATCCTGACCCCCCCCCATGCTTCTCGCTCTGCAGCAGTCTTCAGAGCTGGCCAGGGGATGAACCGCGAGGGGACTCCCGGGAAGAGTCCGGAGGAGATGTACATTCAGCAGAAGGTCCGGGTGCTGCTCATGCTGAGGAAGATGGGGTCAAACGTGAGTGCCTGTAGCTCCCGCCTGTAGCAGCTGTGGTCGGGAGGGATGCTGAGCCTGTGGTTTGGCGCTGTGGCTGGTGTATGTGGCACTGAGTCTGGGAAGTGCAGTTCCAGGGCCACTGCTGGGGCATCTTCCCACTTCTGGGTCAGGTGGGTGAGTCTTCTCTCCCAGGGAGCGCGCAGGAGCACTGGGTGGGACAGGCACGGCAAGGGCAGCGCCTTCCTTCCCAGTGGCCCTGCGCTACCCTAGAGTCCACACTCAGCTCTGCTCTGAGTGGCGAGGCCTCGGGGACCACGAGGTTTCAGAGGCGGGAGGAGTGCTTGCTCCGGAACTGAGGGGTCAAACCTCCAGGGAGCGAAGTACCTCTTGGGGACCAAGCAGGCCTGCAGGTGCCTTCAGAAGCGATGGTCCATCCTCACCTGCCGCTCTCCCCTTGCAGCTAACGGCCAGCGAGGAGGAGTTCCTGCGCACCTACGCGGGGGTGGTCAACAGCCAGCTGAGCCAGCTGCCGCAGCACTCCATCGACCAGGGTGAGTGAGGCCCGGCGGCCGACCTTCCCAGGGCACGCAGTGAGGACCCTTTAGACAGCGCAGCTGCAGCCCTCCCAGTGAGGGTCCCTGAGAGACAGGGAGGGGCCACAGCGCCCTCCTACCCACAGAGCTGAGCCCCAGGCAGAGCCGCATCTAGCTACGGAGTCCCGGGGGCCCCTGCCTGGTCCCAGCCTGCCAGGACCCCTTCTTAGGCCTGGGGGAGGCAAGAAGAGAGGTGTCCAGGGGCCTCTGTCACTGTAGACGCTCTTATGGTTGCATTCCTCAACCTTCGGCCTGATCCCTGCCCACCCAGCACACTGTGCAGGGGGAGTGACCCTGTCCTTGTGTGCTAGGACCTGGCCTGGATGCGGACTACACAGGGGCTGGTGTGTCCTGGCTGTGCCCAGAGGGGAGGCCCAAAGTCCCTGCAAGTGTCTGTGCCCCTGGGAATTCATTCCTTTTTGAGTGCCGTCAACTAATCATCATCATGGTAGCGGGTGGCATTTGAGTATATTGTCTAGCAGGCGTGGGCTAAGTGCTTGATACACATCATTTAAGTGTAGATTGCTGCTATTTGTATAACTTCCACTTAACCAGCAAGGACACAGTTACTGCCCTCAGTCAGGCAGCAACTTGCCAGGGGCCCAGGGTGCAGCCCTGCAGCCCGATTCTTCACTAGGTTCTCCACTGGCTGTCCTGGACGGCAGGAGGCTGCTGGGCCCTTTCAGGGCTCCTCCATTCTGGAAGCTTTATGCGACCCTGCCTATGGCCCAGTCTCCCGACCAGCGTCTCCTTCCAGTTATTTACTTTTGTCCTTATTACACTTAGTTTGAATTATCTGCCATAAAATAGTGTGGCCCGTCCGACGTGAGGGGCTCCACAGCAGAGTGCCGAGGGTCTGGCACCCAGCTGCTTGTCTTGGAGCTGCCCTTCTTCTCCTGGATGTCACAGGGCTCTGCCCTGGCGCAGGGCCCAGTTCCCAAGCTCTGACGCTGGGTGTGGCCCGGCCTGTGCACCTAACTCAGCAGAAACGTACAGGACGTCCCAGTGGCTCAGGCAGCTCCCTGGGGCAGCCGCTGGCCGGGCCACACGCACAGGGCAGCCTGTCCTGGACCGCCTGCACTGAGGCGGAGCCGGGAGGGAGACGCCCTGCCTCCTGGGGTATGTTTTCTGGAACGCTCTCTCACCCAGGCTGATGGGGCTTCTAGCACAGGCCCCTCTCCCAGTGCTGCACCACATCTACCCGAAACCCTCACGTTTCTGAGTCCCTGGCCTTACCTTGCCTCCCACCCTGGCCTTGGCTCACTGAGTTAACCTGAATTTGAGCGGGGTGGTAAGAATGCCTCTGGTAGAATGTTCTTCCTGGAAAAATTAAGCCGTAGAACTGTGTCAGTATAGAAAACAAGACATTCATCTCTCCCCCCACACCCACGCATAGAAAAAAACACACCAGGCCTGGCCGGTGTCCTCAGTGGCTGAGCATCAACCTGTGAACCAGGAAGTCATGATCTGATTCCCTGTCAGGGCACATGCCCCAGTGGTGGACTCGATCCCCATTAGGGGGCATGCAGGAAGCAGCCGATGGATGATTCTCATCATTGCTGTTTCTATCCCTCTATCCCTCTCCCTTCCTCTCTCTGAAAACAATGCAAACTTTTTTTTTTTTTAAGAGAACACACCAGGCTGCTAATAGAAAATGTTGATAGAGGGTAAAACTATATAAGAGACGTTCACTTTGCAAGTCACACATTTTTGGAATGCTAATTTTTAACATGGCTCACACATTTCTTTTTAATAAGGGAAGTTTAAGAAAGTATTTTTTTAAGTCAGGAAGACAGTTTTTAAAAATATATATTTTATTGATTTTTTTTACAGAGAGGAAGGGAGAGGGATAGAGAGATAGAAACATCGATGAGAGAGAAACATCAATCAGCTGCCTCCTGCACACCCCCTACTGGGGATATATCCACAGCCAAGGTACATGCCCTTGACCGGAATCGAACCTGGGACCCTTCAGTCCATAGGTTGACGCTTTATCCACTGAGCCAAACCGGTCAGGGCTTTAAAAAAATATTTTTATGAGAACTCTTTACCTCGCTCAGCTAAACCAACAATGGAGAATGAAAGTGAACTCTGTCGAGTCGGTTAGGGAGATCATGGTGACCTCCTTGGCCCGAAACTGCTGAGCAATCAGAAGTGAGTCATAGGTGTGGGTGTGACCATATGGGCCCCAGAGTCTGGGCTCTTCTGAGTGTGGGTCATTCATGGACACCAGGCTGGCCTCAGCCACCTCTCTCTCCAGGAAGCATGCTCCTGGAGCTGAGCCTGGAGCCAGGGGGGAACCTCCGGGGAGGCTGGTGGTAGGGGTGGCCCCTCACTGCCACGGACACTCTACCCTGAGCCTCCCGGAAGGCATGCGCTGCAGAAAGCCCACGGACTCCTGTGGGCCTGGGTTGCGGGGGGAGGATGGCTGTACCTGGAAGAGGCTCGGACATGCCGAGCCTGAAAACACCACAAACACACACACAATGGCAACCAGACAGCAGCCAGTCCAGACCCTCCTATTGTGCAGGGACAAGCCTGAGAGTAGGACCTTACATTTCTGCTCTCTCCATGGCACCCAGTGTCTGTTGGCTGAAATTCTAGTCTGCCTGCCTTCTCCATGGGCAGACGGCCTCAGCTGATGCCACAGGGCATGCTGCTGTCAGAGGCTCCAGTGCTGCCCAGGTGGCAAAAGCCTGGCTCACTGCTTCCCGTGCAGGGGCTCCAGCCTGAAGACCCGCAAAGGCTTAGGAGCAGAAGCCTGGTGGGAGTGCCTCCTGCCGCGAGGTGGCGCTGTCTCTCAGCAAATGCCCCTTGCTCCCTCCTGGGTGTCTGCGCCTCTTGCTGTTCCAGCTCCCCTCCGTAGGGGGCCTGAGGCCACCCCACCAGTGGATCTGTGCTTGGCATTAGTCCTGGGGTCCTGCCCACAATCTTTAGACCCACAAATGCTTCCGCTCTGCAGCTAGAGGGGGCTGGTACCGGGCAAGCAGTAGACCCAGGGAGGAGAGTGAGCTGGGCATTCTTTGCCCACTGTAATCTAGCCCCTCATGCTGCACCTAGGCCTCCCAGCCTCCCCCATTCCTGCTCTCCCCCTGGTGAACTTGTGTCGAGTATCTGCTGGGCCCAGGCAGGTGCTGGAGACCCTGGAGCATGGGCCCGCCCCTGCGAGCTCACTAAATAGTCCCAGCAGAGGGTCCCAGTGGCCTCCAGTACTAGACTGAACAGTGGGCATGCCTGGCCTCTGCTCCTCTGAGACTGAGAGTTGAGGGGTGGCTGAGGCCAGCCTGGGTGTCCCATGGACGATCAGCACTCAGAAGGGCCCAGATTCCGGGGCCTATATGGTCACACTCACACCTACGACTACTCAGCAGTTTCTGGCCAGGTGAGGTCACCATGATCCTTCTAGAAACCCTGCTTTTCCTCCTTGTCTTCCATGATACACTCTCTCCCCTCCCCCAGTTGTCTATCTCTCTGCTCATCCCCCTGTGAATGCCCTCTTTCCCTTTGTCACACTGGTCGTCTCTGTATTCTGTCCTCTCGACTCTCAGTCTCATACGTTCTCTTTGGGAGCTCACATATGTTATGGTGACTTCCACAGACATGCACCCTCAGCCCAGACCCCTCTGCTGACCCGACTGTATGTGCAGCTCCCTACTGACCACCTCACCACGGATGTCCCACACCCAGCAGATCCAGATTCAGAACCTTCCCTACCTGTGTTCTCTACCATGACGAATGTGTCCTCCTCTCTCTCTTCCCCAAGTATCTCGAACGTTATCAGCAGCTTTAATGCTGCTCAGATCTGCTTCGTCTTCTCCATCTTGGTTTAAACTCCCATTTGGTCTGAGCCTGTATTAATTCTCGTCTCGATTACTGCACAAGCCAACTGGCACCTTGACGTCTCACTTGTCCCCCACAGTGCACTTTCTACCCCCTGGCCAGAGGGATTTTTGAAGGCCATGTCAGCAGGCCTCCCCCACTTAAAACCTTTCAGTGGCTCTCTACTGCCCGAGGTGGGAGTCCCACCTCCTTAGCGTGACGAGCAAGACCCCCTGCCAACCTGCAGCGTCATGACCTCACGCACCGTAAGCAGTCACAGGGGATGACTCTCAGCGCCTGCCTCTGCCTCTGCCTCTGCCTCTGCCTCTCGGCTACCAGGAGCCCAGGGGTCGGGGCCTGACCACCCATCCTTCCTGCCTCCTCCTCCTGCAGGCCAGGCCCTGCTGTGATTTCCATCACACGTGTACTCTGCACTCAGCTGTGCTGCTCACACACTGTTCCTGGTCTGCCTCCCGAGCAGCTTCGAGTTCCTTGAGCCTGGAACTGTGGTGGCCCTTCCTGTACGGGTGGGGCTGGGTGCCTGCTGTCCCTGAAAGGCAGACATGGAGCCAGTTCTCCGAGCACTGCCTCCCGGTCCCTGAGGGTGGCCGCGGGGACCCGACAGCCTGGCTTTGAACCGAGGAGATCAGTACTTCTCTGGGAAGGTCACCTTGCTGAGAAGGCCCAGCTGCAGCTTCCATAGCAGGCGGGACAGAGTGCTGAGGTCACTCCTTTAGTGTTGCCGGCGCTGCTCCCTCTGTGGCAGACACTGACCACTTTTCTGGCTATAAAATAACGCACAGTCAGTGTGGAAGACCGGGAGAGGTAGAAACAGCTTAAAGGGCTGAATCCTATTACATGGCTATCATCACTATTACCTTTTGCTAAATTTCTCATCAGCCTTTTAAAAATATGCATCTATTTCCATCGTAAAGTTGGGACCTTATACTATAAACATTTTACCATCCGTTTTAACATCCAGTTTTTTACTTATGATCATTTTACAATGTTTTAAACCATTTTCAAGGAAACATTTTAGCAATTGCATAATATGCAGCCATATGACTGTGCCCTATTTTTTGACGGATCCTTTATGGTTGGACATTTGTTTCTCATTTTTGCTGTTAATCACAACAGCAAACACTTATTGAGGTCCTCCTCTGAGCTTAGTTTCTTGTCAAGGGGTTTTCCCAGGAAGCCTCACAAGAGGTCTCTTCACTTTCTTTTTAAAAAAATACATTTTATTGATTTTTTTTTACAGAGAGGAAAGCAGAGGGAAAGAGAGTTAGAAACATCGATGGGAGAGAAACATCCATCAGCTGCCTCCTGCACATCCCACCACTGGGGATGTGCCCGCAACCAAGGTACATGCCCTTGGCTGGAATCGAACCTGGGACCCTTCAGTCCGCAGGCCGATGCTCTATCCACTGAGCCAAACCGGTTAGGGCAAGCCTCTTCACTTTCAAAAAGAGACAGTGGCTGGAGAGGTTAAGTAACAAGCCTAAGGCCATAGAGCCGGTCAGCGGGTCCAGACTGTGCCACATGCTGACTCTCCTTATGTGTAAATCTTCAGTTATTTTAAGAGAATTCTAGGGGTGGCTTACGGCCCCATGCGTTTCCAAGCAGAGCAGGGTTTTACCTGAGCAACAGGAGAGACTTGGCAGTTACCGCGGCATCTCAGGAGGGCACAGGAGACGTTGGGACAGGTTTTCCACTGCGTTGTTGTCCCGGGCGCCGCAGGCCTTTGAGTGTGCGGTCCTCTAGAGCGCCAGTCTCTTCCTGCCCCAGCACTGCCCTGGGAACGGGGCCCAGCGGGTGCCCAGAGCAGAGGCCCCTCCGTGGCCCGTCACCTGCAAAGCTGTCATCCGGGTGCGGTGCTTCGTGTGAGCCCTTGCCCAGGTGTCCTGGGGCTGTGATTTGCTAAGGAAGCTCTGGTCCTCCTCCTCCCCTCTCCTGGGCCTGGGAGCTGTGGTGCAGGCACGGTGGCTCCTCATGCCTGTTCCAGCCTCATCTGATCACACTCTTTCGGTAAGAGACTTTCCAGGGAAGGTCCCCAGCCTGGAGCCAGCTAGGCTGTCCCAGACTCTGCTGGCTCCCACCCTCAGAAGCCGAGGCTGCTGGCTCAGGGCATGGAGCCAGAGAGCCCAAAATAGGTCATTTGATCTCAGGGTCACACGGAACCTGGGTAAAGGAGCCGTGGTCATGGTCACAGGCAACAGCAGGGAGCCAGCAGCTCCGAGGGGGCGGCCCACGCCTTGCACGGCACTTTGCAGTCAGTCACCCCACTTGGCCCTCAGCAGCGTCAATGGAGGTGCTGACACCATCTCCACCTTATAGCCAGCGTTCTTCCTGGAACCCTCTGGCACCCCTTCCCGCCTCTGCTCTCTCACCTCCTCCACGCAGCCCTCCTTGCCCCTTCGGGTCATTGCTGCTCCTCCTCTCGCTCGCTCCTGAGCTGAGTCTCCGTAATCACATTGTGCCAGGACCCGTGGGGCCAGGTCAGCGCTGTGGTCAGCCCTAGTCCAGCTTCGGGCCTGCAGCTGGGCTTTGCTGGATCCTTGCGTGGCCCGGGGCTTCTCCCAGAGGCACTGGTGGTAACCAGCTCGGGGCTGAAATTACAGTCCGGCCCCGGGAGGACTCCCTCTATGGATGGGAAGCTTAATCTGTTTTAACTTTAATCAGTGCTTACATGAGAATTACCTGTGACCTAATAATAATAAAGTTGAACCAAAAAATCACATATACATTGAATCCAACTGAAAAATCAGCCAGAGGGACTTGGTAACTTGTGTTACAGAAAAATAAAAACCCAAGAAAGGGTAAGGAATGTGCTGAAACGCAGGCCCGCTGCTCAGTTCTGCATTCTGGTTCCGGCTGGCAAAGGGCTGCTTTGACCTTCCGTGCAGTGTCATGGGGCCTGTTGTTTAGACCTGAGAACAATGCCCTTGTGCAGCTCTAATAGCCTCCGGACACCCCGTAAGAGGCGACCTCTGCCTTGGACAAGAGCACCAAGGGGCCGCTCTCCCGGCGATGGGACACTTTTGCTCACGTTAGCCCTGGATCTGTGTGCCAGGCACGTGCCATTTGACAGCCCCGCCCTCGAGCTGCTGGCCCCGCAGGGCAGACGCAAGAGCAAATGTGTAAAGAACTTTGGGCACACCGATCACAGGATGACTAGTCCCGAGAGAAGGGCCCCTCACTAGGAAGCCACAGGGAAGAGACGCCGTTCGCCTGGGCCTGGAAGGACGCGTGGGAGCGTGTCCGTGCAAGACCCAGGGGAGGACGTCACAGGCCGGGGAGCCCGGGCCTGTCCAGCGTGCTGTTGAGTGTCTATGTGTTACCACCTGGCGGGCGGATGCCGGGTGGGTGGTGAGTGGCCAGAAAGGCAAATGGGCTCAGGATGGAGTTTATTCTGAAGACTGCAAGGGGTCACCACGGCCTGAAGGGGAGCTAGCCAGGTCAGTTGTCATCCATTTAGGGTGAGCGCGGGGGAGAGGTCATGGGCAGAAGGCGAGGCAGGAAGACAGCTGGAAGGTCACAGTAATGGCCGGTGCAAAGTGATGCGGGACATTTAGGACTGAAAACCTGCAGGCTGGGCAAGCAGGTGGGGATGGGATCTGAGACTGAGGTCCTAGTGGATGAGACAGGGAAGGGAGCTCTGTGAGGGAGGGGCCTGTGGGTGTCCAGGAAGGGTGGGGGCAAGGTCAGAGCGCAGGTGTGAGGTGGGAGCAGGTGGAGGACTGGGTTTGGGTATCGGTGAGGCATGGGCTCAGGTGAGGTCGTCCAGGGGAAGCAGGCAGGGTGCGGGCAAGGGGAACTCAGTGAGCACAGCACGGAGGACAGTGGGAGGACCCAAGGCAGCTCTGGGAGGGGGCAGGGTCCACAGGGTCTCTATCAGGGTTCCCTGGGCTTCTGATTAAGAGGCCAGTAGTGACTTTTCCCAAAACAGTTTGTAAGGAGCGCTGGGAAGCCAGATTGCTGTGGGCCAGGGAGTAAGTGAGAAGTGAGGGAGTGGAAGCAGGACAGACTTCTTTCTGAAGATTGGCCGAGAAGGGACAGCACGGGTGGGGAGTGGAGATCAAGGGACAGGCTGTAGCATCGAGTTCTCAGAGTGTGGAGCACAGATGACCACAGAATCACCGAGGACACTTGTTAAAATGCAGGCTCCCACCCCCTTCACCCCCCAGCCCTGCAGAATCCGGCAGGTGGACCCAGGAACCGGCAGGTGAAACCACCCTCCTGGTGATTCTGATGCCTCTTAGAATCCGGGAACGTGCAGGCCTTTGCAGACCTGGTCTTTCCTGATCCCGGAGGGATCCACGCACTCCTCCCAGATCCTGCCCTTTCCCTATAGGCAGGAAGAGCTCACATTTTTGGGAAACAAAAGAATTAGAGTGAGAGGGGCACCTCACTGACCTGGGAGGACAGACTCCAGAGGTAGGGTGTGTGTGTTGAGTTCAGGTGCGTGTGGAGGGTGGGACTGGGCAATGTGAGTTTAGGGAAACGGGTCTGGACTAGAGCAGGTGGGTTAGGGGGAGGGGTCTGGACTGGAGAAGAGGTGGTGTGTAGAATCCAGGTTGTGACCCCGCAGATCCTGACTGTGTGCCCTGTGTGTGGACATTGTCCTGGAGCCCAGGTGGGGAGGAGACGTGCGATGCCTCAGGTTTTGCAGATGAAGAAATGGGAGTGGATGTGCGGGGACTCGCCCTGCCTCACAGAGTAGGCCAGGTCAGGCCCAGAACTGGGTTCCAGGGTCCCAGCGTCCACAGAGGCTACTGCCCAAGGCCAGACAGGGCCCTCAGTGGCTGGTCAGGAGGCCCCACCCCTGCTGGAAGCCCGCTGCATGTGCCCCTCATCCTGGCAGCCTGGATGCCTGGTGATGGGTTGTCAGCTGGGAGCCCAAGCCTGGAGCCCACTTTGGCTGCTGACTCCTTGGTGGATCAGGGCTGCTGTCTCCATGGCAACCCGTGTCTTGCTATCTCTGGGTAAAAGCCATCCCCTGAGAACTTTGGCATCAGAGCTGAGACTTACGGAAGCCTAGCCTGGGGCGGCGCTTGAGCCTCATCCCCCATGGAAACTTCCCCCCCCAACCCCCCATGGAGGAGCAGCTGAGACCTGTGTGTCCAGGAGCCTTGCTGCCTGGCTCCTCTCTGCAGAGCTGGTAGCTGAGCTGCTGCTGTGTTGAGTAGCGGGTGGCAGACTCTAGTTGGTGTTGACAGCAAGACAATGAGGTCATTGGGTGAAGAGGTACCACAACCAGAAATCATATGGGCAGAGAAGGGGACGGAGGGGAGGCGTGTGGTCGTGTTTCCTCTTTGGCCGGTGGCTATGAGCGTGGAGGGTGGGTGGCCCGGGCCTGGCAGGTTGGGCTCCCTGGACGGCTTTGAAGCCTTAGCACCTCCGCTGTCTCTGCCCCCTGCAGTGTGGGAATTCGGAGACTGGGGCTTCAGTCTGTATTTCTGAGTTTCTTGGGCTCCAGTGCAAGCAAGTCAAACTCAAAGGCCAACACAGGCCAAATAAGGTTTAAGTTTATGTGGGCCACAGAAAAACAAAAGCTTCCATTTTCATAGCAATTAGGTTTATTTTGAAAAGTCTAGTATAAAAAAAAAAGCACAAGAGCAATGATGAAACTCATGTTTTCTTCCTGACACTCGGCATCTCTTCTCTGCTGCTTACTATCTGTCCTACTTCGGGGAAATCTTGTTTGCAGTGATTACTTTTGAAACGGACTCCAGGCGAATGTCAGTAATTCTGGATCTGACAGGAGACCTATTCCTTTCATAATTGTAATAACTGCTCACTCGTTATGTTGGCTGGGCCGAAAACATATTCGTTGTGGGCAGCGAGTTTGACATGCTTGCCCCAGAGGTTTACCCTCATTAGGAAGGTGTTAGGCCCCTTCGAGGTCAGGAGGTCAAGAGACCACTGCCCCAGCACATCTGACTCGAGGAGCCCTGGGAAGCCCTGTAAGCAGGGGCGCCGGGTTTCAGCGAGGCCCCTGTCCCCAGAGTGCAAGGCTGTGGGGAGCTGGTCCTGGAGGAGCCCATGGCTCCAAATGGGGTGATGTGGGTGCCCCCTCCCACGGCTGATGCCGCTTCTGAGAGTAGCCCTTTTCCTCCGGTGACATCTGTACAGGCCTGGGTCCTGGGCTGTGGGAGCTGAACCCAGCATCTTGTACCTTGTGTCAGTTTCTTGGCTAGGGTTGCTCGAGGCTGCTTTCTCTCTCCCCACCACCTTTGAGAGCCAGCTCGGAGCGGGGCAGTGCAGGATTCAAAGCTGGGAGAGCTCTGGGGTCCCCTTGTCCCCCTGACGCCCGTGGAACAGCAGGAACTGCACTGTCACAGACGGCTGGGAGGCCTGTCCCTTCCTCCCTTGCTGGGCCCTCTGTGGTCGCTCCTGGAGAGGGAGGATGGAGTTAGAAGCTGTCCTGGTCTGCCCTGGGGCCCCAGCCCAGCTCTCGGTCAGCCCCAGGCTCAGTTCTGAGTTCTGAGGTCTCCACTAGGGTTTACGGCCACATCTAAGACAAGGAGGCCATGAGTACTGTCACGCCACCCGTCGGCCTCAGGGCCACGCCATCTTCGTGTACCTTTCTGTTCTTCGTCCACCATCGCGGACCCAGTTGTAACATGTGCCTGATAGGGGTGTGTTCTGACAACTCCGGACGCAGATTGAGGTGCCTCGTGTATTGATGGAAAAACCTTTGAAAGACTTCAACTTAGAGCCTCAACTGTCTGAGCGCCAAACCACACTGCCTCCTGGGCCCAGCCCCCTGCAGGGAGCCACGTGTAGCTTCCCGCTGTCAGCTGGGACCTGGGCCCAGGCTGGTGCTGGGGTGTGGAGCGGATCTGGGCTTTCGATGCTGCTGTTGGGAATTCATCCCGAGCTTGAAACAGACCAGCTACCCATTGTCTGTGTGTCGTGTCCCCCCCCCCCCCCCCCCCCCCCCCCCCCCCCCCCCCCCCCCCCCCCCCCCCCCCCCCCCCCCCCCCCGGCGCAGGGCCAGCTTCCCTTTCACAAGCTCCTGCATATTTGTCATTTTTCTCTCCCCAGTCACTTGACTGGACTCTGTTAAAGGGGCAAAGCTGGCATTGGGCGTGGGCTGAGGTGGCCCTCCGCGTGCCCTGCACTGGTTCAGAGCTGTGCCCTCAGCAGGGCCTTGGCCCTGCTTTCCATGGCAGGTGAGCCGTGGGACGGGGAGGGGGAGGTGTCTGGCAGGCAGGGGGCGGGGCACGGGACAGATGTGGGGGGCGGGGGGCAGGGTACTCCCGGGGCGGCATTCTAGGCTCCATACTGAATTTTCTCCAAGGCGCCCGAGGGCTGCTTTGATGTTTTTTAAATCCCGGCTTTGGTTCCATTCTCTTTGGTCAGAGGATGTAATTATTTTGTGTTGCTTTTTTCAGTTTGCTGGTGTTTTTTTAGTATTTTTGCACAGCACAGGTGTGATGAGTATCTGTCACCGTATGAGATCCTGGGCTGCAGTTCTTCTTTCCTTTGCTGTCTTGTCTGGTTCTGGCTCTGAGCCCGGGTCCAGCCGTGTCGACAGAAGTGCCCATGCAGTGGACGGCCTCCCCTGTAAAAGGGGTAGGAAGCCTAGCCAACCGCCTGGAGGCAGTGGACTGGGCTGCTGCCTCTTTGCAGTGTCTTCCTGTTCTGAGCCCCATGATTCCACACAGTGAGAGCAGCCACGGGAGACACCACATGCTGCTCATCTCTGAGGTCCCTCCTGGCTCTAAAGCTCGGACAGTTTGACTCATGGGAACTCACTGAGCAGCTCACCCTCCCTACTAGGTGACTCCCAAATCCCTGGGAGAAAAGGGGAGGGAAAGATGTATCCTCACCGAGGGGCCTGCTGATGATGGGCACCAGGCCACCTGAAAGAAGGGAGAGGCTGGGGATACACACTGGGCAGCTGTGGTGTCAGGGGCCCTGCGCCTGGGTCCCCTCCAGGGAGCAGTGGCCACTCCCTCTGCCGACTCCATCCCTCCTGGGGCAGCTGATGCTGTTTCTGTGACTGCAGCTCAGGTCCCTGTGAGGAAGCCCGAAGCAGGCAAGGGAAGAGTGTGTGTCTGCCACGCTCATGGAGCCAGGCTTCTTGTGCTGACAACGCCCCTCCAGTGGTCTCCCACCCGCCCCCACTCATGAGCGAGCTGGGGAGGCGGCATGGGGAAGGCTGGCATCTGTTAGGTAACCAGCTCAGCTGCCATGCGGGATATGATGTAATCCTGCACTCTGGTTGCTAGGAAAATTCTGCGTGGTCCTGGGACTGAGGCGAGAACAGAATGTCCCCAAGAAGACCGAGAGGGTTTGCAGGGCCTCCCAAGCAAAGGAGCCCATCCCCAGGAGTCAGACAATCTGAGCTCCTCTAGACCTTCCTCCCCTTTTCAGGGTGAGCTATGAGAGCCCCATCAAGGCAGGTGGGTGGCTACAGCGCCTGTGCTCTGGTGCCAGTGGAAGGTGCATTTCTGCGATGATCCAGCCTTGTGGGCGGGCCCTCCTTCTGCAGCGCCCATGGCAGGTGCCCCCTCCGTTGTCCACAAGGCAGCCAGGTAGGAAGGAGGTCAGCAGGCGACTGCCAGTGAAGGACAGGGTGCCCTAAGGTGGGGAAGCAGCCAGCACCATGCCTGGGGGCAGAAGCCGGTTCACAGGCCAGTTCCACTGCGCGCCTCCCGCACCCGCTCCCCCTTCAGTGCCCTTTCTGTGTCTGCTGTTCCAGTGCTCCCTCCCGGGGGAACTGCTCCAGTCAGCACAGAAGAGAGAAAGCCAGAAAGGCTGGGCAGCCGACTGTTATTCTGAGCGCAGCCAAGAGCCGACCTTTAGAAAAAGGGGGGAACGTGGCAGGACTCAGGGAGGGCCAGGGCCAGAGGCCCAGGAAGGCCCGGTCCCCTCACCTGCCCTGCAGGGTCTGCCGCTAAGTCAGCTCCTTCCTCCCAGCACCTCTGGGTGGGAGGCAGGTCAGGGTTTCAAGAGCCTTCCCTCCCTCTCCTGCCTTTTTTGGCTGCATGTCAGAGCCTGCCTTATGGAAAACAAGACAAAGGAAGTGATTTCATGAGTGCCTGGGCCAGATTCTCAAGTCCATGATTAAAAACAGCAGTAATAAAGGTTATGGCCATTATCTGTCTCCTGTGGAGCCAGACTGCCTGCTCCTTGGAACAGGTGTTGGGTTTGGGCAAAGAGGCCTGGCTCTTAGAAATCCTAATGAGCAAGGTCCTCCGAAGGGATCGAGACAAGAGTCTTAGGAAGAAAAAGGGAGGCTCCAAAGGGCCTGACTGTGGTGACTGGAGCCACGGGTGTGAGCAGAGCCCTGCTCCAGCAGCAGCCCTGGGTTCTCACACTCACCTCCTAGCTGTGCAGCCTTCAGCAGCAGGCCTGAGCCTCACCCCGTCCCCGTCGCCCCCTCCCCCCCCCCTTGCAGGCGTATCCCCTGGTCAGGCTGCAGGGGAGGCCTGAAGGGAGGTTGGCTTCCTGGGAAAGGCTGGGCAGTGCTTTGTACTCTGAACGCACCTCCCTGAGGTGGACTGATGCTGCCCCTAGGGGCCACAGCCTGCTTGCCTCACCCCAGGTTGCACCGGTGCCAGAGGCCCATCCAGCAAGTCTCTTCCCTCGTCTGCAGGTGCAGAGGACGTGGTGATGGCGTTTTCCAGGTCGGAGACAGAGGACCGGAGGCAGTAGCTGCGAATCCCAGGGAACATCCTGAAAGCTGGCACCGGCCAAGAGATCTGTGTGGACCTCGTCTGGCTGAGTGGCAGCGGGTTACCTTCCGCATTCCCCCTCTTCACCCCACCCCACCCCACCCCACGGCCACTCAGCAGGGCTGGCGTCAAGGGAAACACCGGTGATGCAGTTGTGATCAGCTTCAAGGGACGGACTCATGATTGGCTTCAGGAAGAAACCTTTTTATTTTTAAACCTTGACCAATGGAAACCTTCCATTTTTATTTCTGACTCCTATTTTTTAAATTTGCGCCTCGGGGACATGGCTTACCAGGTAGCGCTCCGAGCTCTGGTGCTTTCTTTATTTAGGTCACTTTTTAGGAACGTGAAGAGGTCTGATTGGCTGCTCAGACTCAAGAAGGATTTTGATTGGCTGGCTAACGGGAAACGATTTTTTTTCTTGAATGGCTGCAGGTGTTCTGCTGATAGCAACAGCTTCTCTCTCGAATGCTGAATACAGGGTTTGGGACATTGGTTGTTATATTTGACTTGAAAAAAAAAGGAAAGAAACCAAGTGCGTTTTGCAATATTTATTACACAGCTGGCTGCTTTCCCGTGTTTCGTTTGTGTCTGCATTTGACAGTGTGTTTGGTTTCCCATTAGCTCCCCCATGACTCCCATTGCTCTGACCCCCCACTGCACGCAGTCCCTCTGCAGCCCGGGTCCACATGGAAGGTGCATTTGCTTTAATGACCACACCTGACTCCACCAGTAAGGGGACCTCGAGGACCCCAAGCAGCATCCGCAGCTGGAAAACGGGCCCCCAAGGAGGTGTGTGTTGTCCTGAAGGAGCAGCCGGGAGCTGAGCAGTGACGGGCCATTAGCCAGGATTTATGTGCGTCACTTCCAGGCTGGCGGCCGGCCAGCTTCCCTGGACGAGAATGGAAGGCCCGCTGCACCGGGCCCTCCCGCCTGAGCCGGACCGAGCCGAGCAGAGGCTGCACCAGGCAGCTCTGTCCAATCCATTCTCTGCGTCTGCTTCCTGAGGCCTCATCTGGGGGTCCTCCTGGAAAGGGCAGGAGCTGCTCCCCCAGCTGAGAGACCCCACAGTGTCTGTCCAGGAGCCCAGAACGCACACAAAGACCCCAGCTTGCTGCACAAAGCCTGCGAGTCCTTTGCCTCCAATCACCCACCCCTGACCGCCCCTAGCCAGGCTCCCCAAGTGTCTGCTGCTGGACGGTGGGTCCCAGCCAGCACTCCGGTTCTCTCATCCGGCCTGCGCCTCTCAGTACACCTCCTTCCCAAAGGTCCCCCCGGGTCAGCCTGGAAGGGAGGCGTCTTTTATGCAGGGCTTCAGTGAGCACGGCCCACAGCCTGTCCTCAGCCCCAGCCCCAAAGCACATGGCAGGGCCCGGTCGTTGAATGGCTGTGAGCACCCGGAGTCTTCCCACCTGCCCTCCCCCTTCCCTGAGGCAGCCTGCCCTTCTCTCCTCTCCTCTCAGAGGATGCCACCTGGGGAGGTGGAGGAAGATGCAGGCCCAGGGAGGGGAAGCCGCCCCTTCCCCTAAGGTAGATGCCCAGGAGCCCAGAGCCAGGGCAGACTCAGCCACATTTCCCCTGCTCAGGGCTTGGGGCTGCCGCGGAACGCAGGGACCAAATGTTAGCGCGTCCTAGGCCTGAGTCTGGGAAAGCCCTGCGGTGGGGGTTGCGGGAGGGGGGGGGGGGCGGGTGTGTGTGTGTGTGTCACCCTGTGCTGATCTTGCCCCAGAAGCAGGACTTGAGTGTCATGGCCTCAACACCGTGTCCTCCTCCACACACGGCCCCTTGCCCTAGTTAGTGGACCATTAACTGCAAAGGCCATTGATCCCCAGGGACGAGGACTGTGGGGACCCCACCAAGGGCCTCAGAGCATCTTCTTCCCGGGGGAAGGAAGGAAGATGCATGTGTGAGAGCACACACAAACATGCAAGCACACACTCTCCGTTCAGCGGTCTGCAGCTCCAGCGGAGCCCCTGGGGAAAGGTGCATTCCTCCAGCCCCCTCTGCTACCAGGTGCAGATGCCGGTGTCGCTGGCTGCCGGCTCTCTTTGTTCCTGTCGCTCCCAGGAAGGGTCCATGTCCTGGCCGATGGTGCGCTCTCCTCCCCAGCCCATCCCTGTCAAGGTCCTGGGCCTTCCTCTTGTAACAGCGATTGCCCTGATCTGTCTCATCTCCTGAAGAAGAAAAGGGGATGTGTTGCTGTGGCTGCTTATTTCAACTAAAATATGCCTGTCGGAGAAAAAAGATAGCAATAAAGATGTTTAATACCTTGGTGCGTGACTAAGCTATCTCCCTCGGCACAGGTTCATTTGCTGACTTCCACGAATCACGCGGGCTGTGCTGCTGGGCCCTCCCTCCCCAGGAAGGGCCTCGGAGGGGCGGGAACA